>CAKNYM010049318.1:4254-75742 GCA_932195095.1 Andricus curvator
CTGTCACATCTCGAACCCCTTTTCCAAGTCTCCCTTTAAAAAATACGCATGTTAGTGACTGGTCACAGAAGAGTGATCGTGAGGATTCGTGATTCGAATCTGCACTGCTGCCATCTGTGAGACAATTCGCAAATTAATGATAAAGTGTATTATTATAGGAATAGTGAAGTGATGAGCAATTCTTTAGTGTGCTTTTAGTGTGTAATCTTCTTGATCATATGACACTTTGTGTGTATTTATAACTTAATATTCCTCATTTTATGATAAAATAGTAAAATATTGTACCATTTTTCCAAAGTAGCAAAAAATATTATCGGAACAGAATGTTCCTTATTGACACAAAAATTTGCCGGACTAGAAACTTTAAATGCGGTAAAATTTGCCGGAGCTCAATACTCGACCTTTTTTTATACTTGGCGTCGATTCGCTACCATGAATCTTGATTTTTTGTATAGTAGGAATGAAAAGGAATTAATTTTATACTTTTTTCCAGACTGAACGCTGCGGAGCTTCCAAATCGGGGAATATAATGGAAATTATTTACAAGGCTGAAGCGAATTATATAAGTAAAATTATATAATTATATTTCCATCAGATCGGGCACCCGTGCGGAAAAATTTCGTGGCGCTGTACTGTTTCTGTCCAGTCCGCCTTAAGTCGACACTGGCACTCCACAGGCTGACTGTCCAGTGGCTAGACTGGGATGTAACGCTCGGATCGACTAGTTTCTAGACAGATCGGCTATTTTGGTAAAAAATAATTAATAATTAAATAATATAATTATTTTTTATGCCATAAAAGTCCAATATATAGATTTTGCAGTTAATTAAAAATATAAAAAAAGTTTTTGTACAAAAAAAAAGAAGAAATGAGTTTCCGCAAATCTCTTGTACATACGCCGGGTGTCGAACTTCTGATGTAACTTCCTATTATATTGTTGTAACTTTGTCCCGTCGCCTTAAGACCTCGGCCATCTAAAAGTTAAATTTTTTTCATTTTTGTCGGATATGAATTTCAATTAATTACATCCCAATATTTATTTGAATAGAACATGAACAATTTTTAAACATT
Source organism: Andricus curvator (assembly GCA_932195095.1). Classification (NCBI taxonomy): domain Eukaryota; kingdom Metazoa; phylum Arthropoda; class Insecta; order Hymenoptera; family Cynipidae; genus Andricus; species Andricus curvator. The sequence goes on from CAKNYM010049318.1 coordinate 5,326, forward strand.
AAAAGTGCTTGATGTGTGAATAAATCATTGAAAAAAATAAAGTTTGTATGATTTTCTTGCGGTTAGACTACGAAATAATGATTGTTTATTATTTCAAATAATTAATACGTTAGGCTTAATTATTATTTACGCAATCAATGGATAATTAAAATAAATTGAATAAGTCATTTATGTTCAAATTTGATTTTCTGGAATATCACCAATATTATACATAGCATTATACATATTATAATTATTAGAAATTCAATATAAATTTATTATAACTTGACTACATAATTCAATTGAAAAAAAATGTTTTTAAACATTCTTAAAAAAATCGTTCTTAAGAATACAGTTCTTGTATCCAGATTTCGATCACCTTCAACCATTATTGTTTACTATCTTAAATATGTATTGGTGTACGATTAATTATTGCTTAAGCATTTGTGCGATTGTGTATTGTAATTTTATAAATCTTTTATTAAAAAATGATTATTTTCTGAATTCACCTCTGTAATTTTTGTTTAAGTCCAAACCGTGATTCTATCTAGAAACTAGCTAAAATCTGGACAATCTTTATATATTCAAATTCGCAACGAACTCCTAGATAGCGCCAAGACTGGGACTAGACAGCAGAAAGTTTTGAATTAAACACGTAGCAAAACTAGACAGCACCAGTGAAGCGCCAGGCTAGTATTGCGTGAATAGACCGGCTTGAGATAAACTGTACTGGCTTTAGCATGATTCAAGACTGCCACGAAATTTTTCCACACGGGCAATATAATGAAAATTAATTACAAAGTCCAAGCGAATAATATGAGAAAATTTATATAATTATTAGTAATTCTATTATTGCTTTGTAATTATATAAATATGAATAAATATAAAATTATACATATATTGATTTTTTTTGTAATACAAAATTATTTGTCACTCTACCATTAGAATCGAATTTCACTCCGAATGAGTGAAACATACATTCACACTTTTGATTAGAGTGGATTTACCACTCTTGATTTCCACTCAACTTCTCACTCTGATTGAGTCACATTTTCCACCCCAAACGTGCGGGTGACACTATTTTAGACTAAAGTAGAGCGGCGACTTTACACTTTTGGAGTCGTCACGCAACTCTTTTGGAGTGAAAAGTCACTGTAAATCGAAGAGTGCCTTTTCACACTAACGAAAGGTGAAGGTCGACTCTAGTTACATTGGATGAGATCTGACTGGAAGAAAGAGTGAAATTTGACACTAGTAGAGTGGAATCCCACTCTGAGAAATTTAGAGAGTATAATTTTTTTTAGAGTACAATGGCTACGTTAATATCCGGGTTTCTTGCAGGGGAATCTGATATTCACGTTCGTAAAAAGCGTTTGATTGATAATGGCCTACACCCAATCATAATACATTCGATTTAGCAGGTTCCCGATATAGTTATAATAATGTAGGATGGGGTACCTTGGTTTGCAGGTGTTATTTTATCGCCAGAGGATATTTTGACTTCAGCTCACTGCGTTTTTCATGCGGCGTTATACGAAGTTGTATCTAATACAGAATATAGAAATGATCAAGGAATAGGTCACATTGTAAAAAGGACATTAATGTACCCGCACTATGTACACTTTCACGAAAAAAATGATTTGACATTGCTTAAAATTATTCCGAAAATTGACTTGGTTCATTCACAAAATCGAGAAATCAAAATACATGATCGAGAATTACGACTGCCTGGTATTGGAAGTATATGTGGCTGGGGCTGCATTGCAATAGCACCAACGTACGTTACCAGTTATTGTATATATATATTCAATTATATTAAGATTACAAATTTCATGATTTTTTATTGATGAATAAAAAAAGGGAAAAATATTTGCAAAAGTGGAAAACTAATATTACATATTTCTATATTTAAAATCTTATCCTCTATGATTGTAGAATTGTTTATTCTAAAAAATTACAATCAATGCTTGTGAGCATAAATTACAATCGGCTTTGTGAAGACTTTTTCCGTCCACCGGGACGAAATATTATGAGTGGGCACATTTGTACTATTGATCCTAGAAGAGTGAAAAATAGTTGTTACGGTGATTCAGGTGCTCCTTTAGTTGAAAATGGTAATCTAGTCGGTGTTTCATTATTTAGTTCATCGATTCCAGATGCAAACTTGCCAGATGTTAATACAGAGGTGTATAAGTTTGAGTATAGACAGTGGATCATTGATTGTTAGACTTCAATCCGTTGGATTGTATAAAATAGCATTGAGCATCTTCATTCAATAAAGATACAAATATTGGAAACAAATAGACCGCTTTTTATTTCAAGAATACCAGACTTGACAAATTATAATTAAGTTCGAGAAAATTGGAAAGCATCAAAAGTACTTAATTTTTATTTCCTGGCTCTGTTAGTGTTAATTGTCCTCTTTCGAAGTCCGCCAGAAAATTAATAAAATAATGGCGGTTTTTTTGAAAATAATACAAGTCGATTTTCTCACAAAACCCACCTTTTTCATGCGAGTTTCATGCTGGTCAAAGTATTTTTATTGTCAAGATAATTTTTTTTCAAAACATTGAATTTTCGTATTTTTCTTCCAAATATTGAAAGATTTGAGAAAATGCTAAGAAACAAGTTTGTTCATTTTGAAAAGTACTAAAAAATACCTCGTACACTTTCATGACATCTTGTATCGTTCGCAAGAATAATTACAAAATTTAATTTGTGAAAAAAATGCAAGTGGCCACGAAAATGATTCTGTCTAACTTCCCTACACTGTTAAAAATGTTTGGAATTCTCCAACACTTCTACAATACAAGCGTAAGGCAAAATTGCAAACACGGTATTGGAATGCCGAAATTGCAATACATGTATTGTAAGCGTCGTAAATCGTGAAGTCACCGTCGAGAATTCCAATACATGTATTGTAGCGTTTATATCGCTGCATGATCCGTTGCATTTGAAAACTACAACATTATGTGTTGTAGCGTTACCCTACATTTCGGAAATGAACTTCCAATACATTTAGTGGAAGTTTTATGCGGAAATTTTGAACAGTGTAAATATCCAATGAGCAATATATGTAAATATATAATTATTGTTTGAATAGTGAAGAAATTATTCAAACAAATTATATCATTGTTCACAATCGTTAAGAATTAGTTTAAAAAATTTAATTTTAATTTTAACCTCAATAGTACGTGAAACTCCCAATAATATCGTATGGGGGATTTTTTGTGGCCACATAAGAGCGTTTGAAAATTTCATAATATTAAACGTTATGGGCGATTCTCATTCCCTGAAGTATTCTAAATAGGAACTTCACTAATAATAATCGACAAGCGTTCGCAGCGAAATGCATTCTTTTCGCAGCATGAAGTTGGTTTGTATTGATCCTCTTATTTTTCAATTATCTTATTCTAAGATTCAATACAAAATAATTTAAAAATTTTATATGTTAGTACACCTAGTCAACTTTAATTACGCGAATGTAGATAGTTATTGTAAATTTTGATAAATTAACTTTAGACTGACAAAACAATCATATCACTTATAAAACTATGAAAAATTTCTAAGTTGACTGCTTCGGTAATTTTTTGTCGGAAAGAATTTAGATTTAATAGATAAATTGTAAAAACGGGTATTTTAAATTTTTAAATAATTATGTTTTATATGGGTCATTCTTCATGAAAGTGGATTTTTGTGTCCCACCTGGATATTTTGCACTGCAATTTAAATTAACTTTCTGCGTTTTTTTTTTCGAATTTCATCTGAATATGTAGCCAACAGCCATACCACGCTGAAAAAACCAGTTCTCGTCAGATCACTGAAGTTAAGCAGCGTTGGACGCGGTTAGTACTTGGATGGGTGTCCATTCGAGAAAACTGAGTGCTGTTGGCACATCGTGGGTGTGGTGAGAGCCCACACTCGTAGTTATTTACTACGAGAAACTAACCTAGAAACACTACTCGAATCGGGTAGTGTCACGCCTACCCTGAAAGGGAAATGGCTTAATGGTATACATGTAATGACTCGACAAAGTTCAATCTTTATTGCATAAGAGCGTGTTGAGATACTGTGCAAGATCGAAATGCAAGCCCCCCTTGCTGTCCCCAGGCACCGATTAATAGATTGCCGGACTTGCCTCTTGCTACACATACGAAATTTTAAAAACGCCTTCAGGTCTTTTAAACTCTTTTTAGATAGAACTGACAAATGATTTGTTAGAAATGCCAATATATCGTTCCTGCGTTTATGCAGACACGATTGAACTTTGTCCCCATATTTTGCATCCTACATGCAAGTTTTGAATTATGCGCTTTCCGTGGAGCATGGACACTGCACGATCGATATCGATTCAAATACCGATAAAACATATACTTCCGAACTGTCGATCCCATGAATACTGCTTGCAACATTCTTTGTTATTTTTGAGCAAAAAGATGATATGCTGAAAATTCAGGTAAGTATATGTTTATCGTCTGTAAGCAATAAGTGATAAGTATTAGCAATTCACAAATTTATATATCTCAAGTTTATTAAATGCTATAAAACATGTAAAATACCGTAATATAATCTAACCTTGATACGGGGCATTGCTGTTCAAACAAAAAATGAGTATCTAGCCATTTACCATTGTTATTATTGAAATTTAGGCTGGTTCATTTAAGTCCCGTAGCATTGCTTTATAACCTATTGTACTACGCATTTATTTAAAAACGTCGGTAAAACAGAGGCCTTCTTTAGCATAAGTATGTATACCGCCGGACGACTCTACTTCACTGGCTATGGGCCTGTGAAAATTTTTCTTTACTGAGGTGGGCTTAGAATCACTGTATGAATTTAATCACAACCAGTGATAAACAGGAGCTGCATCCGACTTTATTGCAAGTACTCGCATTTGCCTGGGAGTCTGACCAGGAGAGAGGAAAACTGCAGCAAACCATCTCCCGAGATCAGCCGGTTTTCCGACTGTTGAGTTTGAAGGTAGGCATTCGATGTTTCATACCATTAGAGGTACATAATCGTTCTCGGCGTAAAATCTCCCCCGCTCGACATTAGTTAAAACGCAGTGAATACACAATCTCGTCGTACGAGATTGTGTATTTGATTATTTATGTCTACATATGGGGCATTCCATTTCATCCGAGCGCACTACCAAAAACAAATGTTTTTCGATTTTCTTCAAACTGCGGTTCATTGTATTGCTATAGGACCCTATTGTAAGTGAAAAAAAGATAAGCCACAGTATTTCGTGGATACCGAAATATGGGGGGGGGGGGCATTTGTTACAATCAGTTGTGCAGACTATTTTTTACTGAAATGTTATTGCGTCAAACCCAAACAGCATAGAGTTTCTAACTAAACGAATTCGATAGGAAATTTTACAACCTTTATGACGGTGGTAACCATTTCTCCCAAATATATTTCCTTTCTATACTTTTTTTTAAATTGAAAATTCAAATTCCGAATATCGCAAACCACTTATCCTCAGATTTTGATCAAATGTATATTAAAAGAAAGTTTAGTATGTCTAGTTTATAACCCTGAATGGATACAATAGATATTTCATGATATTTTAAAATATTGCCCCCATAGCACACTATATTCCATTCATATTCCAGGAATGTTCCATTGGAATATTGGGAATATTTCCGTGGAATATTGAATCCATATTTCAGGAGCATTGAAATGTCCTACGTTGGGAATATTGCCGTGCAATGTGGCATGAACGTTCCTAGGGAATATTGTCGGAATATGGCCCTAAACGTGTTTTGAACATTTCTGTCGAACTTCGTCTAAACATAGCGTTGTATGTTCCCTGAACGTTTCTGTTGAATGTAGCCCGAATATTGCTCTGCAAGTGTCTGGTATGTTCCGGTCGAATATTGAGAAAAAATTTATTTAAAAAATTCAATAAATTCTGTCGAACTTTTCTGAAATACTCCTTTGAAAGTGGTAAGAAAGTTACAGTGAAATATCACTAGAGCATCGTCTTGAAATAATAATGTATAAAGTCTATTTGAATGAATTCATTGGAACCCTGCTTGACCATTTTTTACTTTTATTACTTCTCTTTCCACCCAATACTACTTGAAATAGTGAAACTGATTTTGTGACCAAATACAAGTGCTTATAATAAATTTTGATTAATGTGCATTACAAATCTGTTTATAAAATCTCTATTACGTCAGAATTTTGAAGAAAACGTGGTCAAAAAGTTCGAATGTCTAAAAACGCGTTATTTTTCGATTTCTTTCAAATAAACGATGCGAGAAATTAATGATAAAGGAATTGAAAAATAAACTATAAACGAAACATTTTAATATTTATTCAGAAATAAATAAGATCTGAACTTGGAATAAAAACATTTTTTTAAAGGACCATCATCCTTAACATGAATCTTCTTCGCGTTCGTCTTCTTCGGATTCTCCTTCAATTTGCTCTTCTATATCCTGGTCGTCCATTTCATCCGTTCAGTTTGTGTCTTCTTTGTTTTGCGTGAGATAATATAAAAAAGTAAGCGGCACAACTTTTTTAAGCGGCGAATCTTTTTTCTTAACATTTTTTCGTATCTTTCGTTGTTAGCGAGAAAAATTTGAAAATTTAATGTGATAAAAAATCATTTCTCTTAGCCACAAAAATGGTTTGGCCCGCTGAAAGCTTACAATAATTCTTCGGAATAAAAAAAAGAAATTTAATTTCTTTAATTGGACAATATATAAAATGAAACAACTCCAAATTTAAAGATTAGATTTCATATCATTTCTCCATTTTTCTGACCTTTGTTATAAATAAATTTTCGATAAATCAGTTTCGTCGATCTAGCTGAATCGATGTTTGACACCTAAAATGGCTTGTTTGCTCTTTACATCGGACCCTAAGGCCGAAGACACCCCTTTATCAAAAATTGATTTAGCAATGAATATGAAGGTCGGTGCAAAAGAAAATAAGCTTAATATATATTTTAAAACAAACTTGCTGAAATTTTCGGATGCACCTCAAACTATGATGGGAAACCTCATCCGAATCAGTAGAGTAAACCTTAATATCTCAGTCAATTAGGTTAAAAGTTATAGATCTATGAACACTAAAGAAGTATATAAGTAATCCTAATAATAAAATTACAATTCTGTTATGTATCCTTTTTTTTGATCCAGTCAACCAATTCGAGGCAATTGTTTTAATTTCTACTTCTGTGGATTTTGATCTTCTCTCTCTAATAGCAGCTAAATAAGAGGAATTTTTATTTTAATAATTCTAGGAACCGAAAATTAAATTTGTGTTAGGCTAATCTATTGAATTCACCTAAATATCGGTCTGGAAAATAGAACAAAAATCAAGTCTCTGTGTGGAGTGATGGAAAAACGACTGCTTCCTTCCTTGTGGACATTTTCCATAACTTTGCATCCAGTTCTTGTGAGAGCCAAGAGAAAAGTCTGTCGCTTTTCTTTGATATTAAATTATTGTAAGGGCACTAGAATTATGTTGCTTATCATACAGGTATCCGAAAGGTAAATGTTTATTCCCTTTCAAGAAAATGTTTTTGTCACCGTCTACGATATTGGGAACAGAAGCAATGGGACCATCCTTTAGTAAAATGCAATTATTTCTTAATTTGTGACGTTCAATAAAAAATAAATCGAGATTGAGAACTCTGTATTGTTTAATTTTATCTGTACCGCAATGAGGAAGTGGTCTACTAGAATGACATGTGACATTTTGGCGTCTTGTTAACAAATTCCTCATTGGTAGCAGCAGACCTGTCAAATGTAGTGTGGTAGGTTGTGATCGTTCAATTTGAAAATTATTGTTTCAACTAAACGATCACAACCTACTAGACTACATTTGACACGCCAAAAAACAAAATTTTCTTGATAGGGAATAAAAGTTTACCTTTCAGAGACCTGTACGATAAGTCACAGAATGCTAGTGTCTTTAACATTAATTTAATATCAAAGACAAGCGACATACCTTTCTGTTGGTCCTTACAAGAACTGGATGCAAAGTTATGGAAAATGTTCACAAGGAAGGAAGCAGTCATTTTCCCATCACTCCAACAGAAACTTGATTTTTGTTCTATTTTCCAGACCGATATTTAGGTAAATTCAATAGATTAGTCTAACACAAATTTAATTTGGGGTTCCTAGAATTATTAAAAAATTCCTCTTATTTAGCTGCTATTAGAGAGAGAAGATCAAAAGCCACAGAAGTAGAAATTAAAACAATTGCCTCCAATTGGTTGACTGGACCAAAAAAATGGATACATAAGAGAATTTTAAGTTTATTATTAGTATTAATTATACATATACTTCTTTAGTGTTCATAGATATATAACTTTTGACCTAATTGACGGAGATATTAAGGTTTACTCTACCGATTCGGATGAGGTTTCCCATCATATTTTGAGGTGCATCGGAAAATTTCAAAAAGTTTGTTTTAAAATATACATTAAGCTTATTTTCTTTTAAACAGACCTTGATATTTATTGATAAATCAATTTTTGATAAAGGGGTTTCTTTGGTCTTAGGGTCCAATGTAAACAGCAAAAAAGCAATTTTAGGTGTAAAACATCGATTCCGTTAGACCGACGAAACTGATTTATCGAAAATTTATCTATAACAAAGTTCAGAAAAATGGAGAAATAATTTTGAAATCTAAGCTTTAAATTTGGAGCTGTTTCATTTTACGTTTTTGGCCAATTACAATAATTACATTTCTTCTTTTATTCGGAAGATCTCTTGTAAGCTTTCAGTGGGCCAAACCATTTTTGTGGCCAAGAGAATTGATTTTTCATTAAATCAAATTTTCGATTTTTTCTCGCCAACAACGGAAGATACGCAAAAATGTTAAGAGAAGAGTTTCGTCGCCTAAAAAAGTTTCAACGCTGACTTTTTTATGTGATTTTACGTTATTCACGACTTAAAGATAGTCAGTCTGCCTGACTAGAATTGGATTCGTTCTGTTATAATTTTTTTCACATTTTAAAGCAAGAAAAAAACAAAGAAGACACTATCCTAATGGATGAAATGGACGGCCAGGATGTGGAAACGGAAACTGAAGGAGAATCCGAAGAAGACGAACGTGAAGAAGATTCATGTTAAGGAAAATGGTCATTTAAAAAAATGTTTCTATTTCAAGATTAGATCTTAGCTATTTCTGAATAAAGATCTAAATGTTTTATGTTTTGTTTTCAATTTCTTTATCATTTATCTCTCGCATCTGTTACTTTAAAGAAATCAAAAAATAACGCGTTTTTAAACATTCGAACTTTTTGACCAAGTTTTCTTCAAAATTCTGACGTAATACAGATTTTTTAAGCAGATTTGTAATGCAAATTAATCAAAATTTAGTATAAACACTTGTATTTGGTCGCAAAATCAATTTTACTATTTCAAGTAGTATTGGGTGGAAAGAGAAGTAATAAAAATGAAAAATGGTCATGCCGGGTTCCAATGAATTAATTCAAATAGACTTTATACATTATTATTTCTAGACGATGCGCCAGTGATATTTCACTGAAACTTTCTCAATGCTTTCAAAGGAGTATTCCAGAAAAGTTCGACAGAATTTTTTGAAATTTGTTTATAAATTTTTCCTCAGTATTCGAACGGAACATGCCAGACACTTGCAGAGCAATATTCGGGCTACATTCAACAGAAACATTCAGGGAAAATGCAACGCTATGTTCAGACAAAGTTCGACAGAAATGTTCAAAACACGTTTAGGGCCATATTCCGACAATATTCCCTAGGAACATTCATGCCACATTGCACGGCAATATTCCCAACGTAGGACATTTCAATTTTCCTGAAATGTGGATTCAGTATTCCACGGAAATATTCCCAATATTCCAATGGAACATTCCTGGAATATGAATGGAATATAGTGTGCTATGCGGGTGATTAAAATAGTTATACAATCGCAAAACTCAAGGACTCTGAATTCAAAGCCTAATAGAATGAAATAAAAAACAAATGAGGAACGCGGGGGTTAAATTCTAAATTCAGACTCCTCGATTTTTGCAATTATATATTTATTTTAATTATTAGCTCAGAATATCATGAAATATCAATTTTTATATCCATTCAGGGTTTTATAAACTAGAAATTCTAAGCATATTTTTAATATGTATTTCGTCAAAATCTGAGGATACGTGTTTTAAGATATTCGAATTGCCATTTTTAAATTCCAAAAGCTATAAAAAGGACATATATTTTTTCAGAAATGCTTACAATCATCGTAAGGCTTTTCAAATTGCCTATCGAATTCGTTCGTTACAACCTTCCTATTTTTGGTATTAACTAAATAACATTTCATTGAATAATTGTCTATACACTAAAGTGTATCGACTACCACCTCACATATGTCGGTAACCATGCAATATGGTGATCTATAGTCTCACACCTACAATAAAGTCCTATAGTATTAAAATTTCCCATAGTTTAAATATAATCAAAAAACATTTATATTTTGATTCCTTAACTTCGAAACTTAACTTCGAAAGACTCATAATTTGCAAGCCCTCTGGCACACATGTATGCCCTCTGTTCTCCAAAAATCGAGTGACTTAAATAGTAATTGACCAATAGGAAGGCTTGCTGTATTGATACTTCATAAGAGCATTACCAGTGTTCTTATGAACACGTCAAAGTGGATTTATTAGCATTTCACCTACTTTTATTATTCAACAAAACATAAGTGCAAATTTATACTTTGACGGAGAATTACCCGCATACACGGAAAAAATAAGTTTTTTAAAAGCTACGGAACTAATTCAAGAGTAGCGGATATGGAAGATAGTTTAGTACAAGGTAGAAAGATCTGGTTGTACGATGTGATGATCTATTTTTACTATATATGTATATAGAACTTTTTAATAGTATTCAAAATCCAAGGCGATATAATATGTATTGGCACGCAGGTTATGAGCTCTATATCAGAGTTCCGGAAAAAATTGTTAGAGCAATTTAACAATGAAAAAAATTATTTTTAATATTATTATTATTACAGATAATTTATTACACACCTACGCACACGACATTTATTTCACGTATACATATAATCGGATGCTTGAACGGTTTAAAAAATCCTAAATAATCGCTGAGGATTCGAACTCTACAAAAACTACCTAACCATAAATCTAACTCACGCTGCGCCATAGGCTCTAAACAATTGATCTATTGAACATTTGCACTTTCGTGCAAAAATCTTGGCTAAGCGTTACAGTCAGGGAATAAATATATGTGCCCCTACTCATAAATAACTTTTCAGTTTCGTACATTTTATGAATGGGCGCGTTTAATAAATCTTCACAGAATGTTTTATTTTATCTCTTATAAAATAATATATTTTTAAATCAAACAAAAGTTTCCAGGAAGTTCCTTTTATATTTTTGAGTATTTTGCACCAACAATTTTTTTTGCGGTTTTTTGGGAAGAAAATGTTATTTTCAGAAAAACGGTCCCCATTTTTTCACTTTCAACTTTTTCATATTTTTTCTTGTTGATTTCGAAACAATGAGAAATCTCCTATATCAGAGTTAACAAGAAAAATGTAATTATCGTCAATAATTTGAAAAAAGAAGATTAAAAAGGTGAAATATATGTAAATATATACCAAGTGTCATGCTTTCATAACAAGAACCTAAATTAGATGTGCAGCTGCTACTATTATATTTGAACTTTACATTTTTTAAATTATGCTTTTTTCGAAAATGTGTTGTTGCTCATTATCCTTTTGATATTTTTTAGTTGAAATAAATAAGAAAAGATTCCTTTATAGTATATGGTTTAATTATATTTTGTACTTACATTCTACATTGAAAATTTTATTTCGATATGGGTAAAGTTAAATAAATTTTTGACTATAAAACAGAGCGGTAAGATTTAGTTCCTTATGCCTGTTTGAACTACCAGCCGATGAGAACAGTTTTTCGCCAAACTGTATATGACGCGTAGAAAATATTTGGAAGTCGATTTTCTCGAAAACAAAGAAAAAGCGAAACTGCTTTGGCAAATTAATTGGTTTCCAGAACGATAATCACTCTTCAAATCTGTTAAAAAATGATGAAAAAAGGACTGTGCGCTCAAAAGGATTTACTACCATCTATTTTAAGAATAAAACCACCCGTATAACATCGACTTTCACATATAGTAAACAAAACATACACACTTGTGCGTGAAGTATTTTTCGAATCGTGTCGAATTTTACGAAACTCTCTTCTTCAGTTCATATAACGCAATGATTTACAAAAACCCTGAGTATATCCAAATTAATTCCTACGAATCTTTTAAATACTTTTTATGGATTTATTCCACAATTATCATCGAACTTTTTTATTCCAAGCTCACTTTAAAAACTACAGAAATTTTTTATAATCACACCTGAATGATTCTACAACTTATCTGGAATGTTTTGGAAATTATATGAAACTCTGTTCAGTTATCGCTTATATCCGCTGCTCTTGAATTAGTCCTATAAACTTTTAAAAACTTTTTTTTCCGTTACATTTCGATATTCATTTAATTCTTTACGTTGACTCAAAACTCAGCTAAGCGGCTCTTTTTTTTTGTTTTTGACAATGAAGTGCAAGAAGGAATTTGAATCAAGCATTATTTCTGCAAATATATCATCTCTATCTGACCCTCTTTCATACTATAAAACACAAACACACATTTAATTCATAGAAAAAAATCAATCATCCCTTGAAGTGTGAGTGACAGTCCCCCACAATGCAAGGCTAAGTTTCTCACTCATAAAAAAGTAGGAAAAGTACTGGAAAGTAACACTTAACAAAAAAAGTAATCATTTATAAGCTTTCCTGATCATTTTGAAGCAAAAGAAGTTCAGAAAACTTGTGATAATGTTAAATAATCTGCTATTATCACTTGGAACATAACCAGGTGTATTCTCACCCTCACGTTTAAGTAACTAAGAAATATTACAATACATCTTATAATTTGATAGATTTTCTACTTTTTGAGCATTGTGAAAGATATGTTTGATCCCTTAGTCAGAGTTATTATCAAGAAACGCAATTTTTCATTTCGTTTATAATAAAATACTATGAGCCGCTTTCTCCCACAAAGACAAATGATGACAAATGAAAAAATCGTTAATCTTAAAGTTTCTCATTTAGAGAAAGATATCATTAATTATAAAAAAAGTTTGCGGGTGAGTCGGTTTTACGCACACGTTCCGCATAGCCTCATGTTACGGTATTCAATGCAAAACTTAATCAAGGCTCATAGCTCTATTTTAACTTTTCATTATTTATGACGGGCTACATTTTTAGTTTGCATATATATATAGTTCAAAGAAATTGTATCCAACAAAAGAATATCTGAAAAAAATTGATGGTTTCCAATACATTAAATCGTTTTCGGACATAATTTTGATTTAAGAAAAAGTGACTTGCCAAGTTAATTGAAGTCGTATTTCATAAAAAAAATAAAACAAGAACAAAAACATTGTTGTTTTTCATTCCTGAAGTTAAAAAAATCTGGACACAGAATGCCCTAATTTTTTTAGCAATTGTCGTTAAATTTGTCCGCTTTAAGACAACAGTTCATGAATTCAAACATTCGTTCATATCAATCGAGCCGCACAAAAGAAATATATACAAAACAAATCCTCAATCCCTGCGATAATGTGCTTCATGGGACGAAAGTATAAGTAAGGGATGCTCGTAGGGATGTTCCTGTGTCAATAGGCTCGATTTCCCTTTCATGCTGTCAACTCTTTTTGTATGTCGGCAAATTGTCGCCGGGGGAGGTGGGGACTATGGGTCGGGGGTTAAATTAACATTATTGTTGTGACAAAGATGGGGTCAGTGGCCCACCCAGGACGTCTGTGACCCCCGGGACCATACCCCTCAAAATAAAGTGAACCGAGGGTAGCTCGTTGGGTAAACAATTCCACTTGATGATCGACTCGTTTGATGTCACCTGATTACTTTCGGTAAACAGTCGTTGATGCTCAACGGAAATCTGCCATTTTTTGTACAAACTTCCCATCTGGTTAAAAAGTCATTCCTACAATTCGTAATTTGAGGCGCTATTAAAAATTAGAAACAAACTCAGAATTAAAATATACCTTTGAAAAATTTTTTAGATAAAGGAAGTGGAATGTTCTAAAAATTTCTTCAACTTTATTAATATTTTCAGTAGCTATCAGGTATCCGAGAGGCAGATAGATTTTCTCTGTTAATAAAAACATACATGGACTTATTGTTCGGTATATAGTTTGGGTAAAGCACGACAATATCAGAAATGAAGAATTTAATCATTTCTACTGTAAAAGAATGTTTGATAGACTCGATAGATTGGCTTTGGTTGACTCTTTTCTTGTTCTCCCTGTTTATTACTTTTGCTATATATTTGTCTCTAATGAGCCGAAAAGGCGACAGCTGAAAGCCTAATTTTGATTTTTTAGATTTGTCGTATTCTCCTTTTGGTGCATAAAAGAGTTAATAAGAAAGTGGATTTCATTTCGATCCTAATAACAGATGATTTGTCGTAGATTTCTTTCAATTGAGGCATCATTGCTTACTTAAAATCAAATGATATCTTTTTGATGACCCGCTCAGTACTATATATTTCGTCCAAATAACTAAAAACCAAATTGTCCTGACAGAAAAAAATTATTTTTCACCATAAGTTTATTTGGATATTATTATTTATTTTTAAGAAGTTATTCATTTCAATAATGAAATCGACAATTTTTCTTTTGTAACCATTTTTTTATTTAATTGAATATATTTCGAAAAAGGAAAAATGACATCCAAATGAACTTATGGTGAAAGATTATTCTTTGCCAGAATATTAAAAGAAGAATGTTTCGTTCCATGCGATTGGTATTATTGCTTGAGCCTCGGAATTCAGACATCTTGCCAGATTACATCACAAATTTAAATACCTAATTCAGCCCAACAAACGACGATTCTCGAAATAAGAAAGAGACTGTCCCATAATGATGAATTTCCCCGAGATTTTTAAAATGAGCCTGCGAAGCTCATTTTTGTTGCAACACAAAACTACACGGATTTTGGCGTACTTTTGAGGATCAGCGTTTTTCTTCACGCAAAAATCCATGAATATAAAAATGCTCATACAACATCAGCTGGTGTCAAAAGATTGAAGAATTTTTTTCTCGTTTTGTTCCCGTTAGAATTTCCAAATTTAAACAATTTTTTTACATTTTTCGACAATTAAATTTGCTTAATTTATCAAACCATTAGAAATAATAATCCTAATTTTTTAACGTTCAAGATGATCAAAATTTTCAAATTCAAATGTTTATATTGGAGAAAGGATTTAGGGGAAAATGAATAGCCGCAATCTCTTGTGTGTCAATTACAATACACCATTTTTCTGTTTCAAACAGAAGAATATTTTTATCTTTCTAAAACTTCCATTTTAAAAACATTCTTTCCATGAAATATCTCATTCATTTATGAGAAAACTTTTCTTTTAAATATAAAAATAATTTTTCGTCATAATTATAAAACTAAAAAAAGGATTTATTAAAGAGAAAGGGCACATGTATAAGAGATATTTTGATGCGGGTGATGACACAAAGAACCCCAGAAAAATAAGACGAAAGGAAAGTTTTCTGTTTAATAGTATAAGAAAACAAAATTTCCGCATTTTTAATAACTCTCAACAAAAAATAATGCACTAAAAGAGCTAATTTAATTTCTTAATTAATTAACACCTGCATACCAAGACCTTCAATTTCATTGACCTCCGTAATCAATCGAACTACTAAAAAATATTCCAGTATAGTCGTCCAAAAAGGAAATTTTCTCATTCTTTAAAGTTTTTTCCAGAGATAACAAGAAATCAATAAAATAAGATGACAAATTTTATTATTTAATGCACGTTTACATGACAAGACCTTCAATTTCAACCATCCTTGAAGACTATCAGACTGAAAGAAAAGATTTCAGTATAGTGATCTAAAGAAGCGAAGTTTCTTTATTTTTTTTAATTGATTAGGAACTAATAACACAAAAACTACATTTAAACATAGCAAATTTTATTTCTTAATGAACATCTATATGAGAAGACCTTAAATTTCAGCCATCTTCAAAGAATATCGAATCAAAAAAAATGTATTCCAGCATAATAGTGATATAAACAAATTAAATGTCTTCATTTTCATTTTTTGAGAAATTTTATCACAAAACCCACATCTTAGCATAGCAATTTGTACTCTTTAATTAGCAATTGCATGACAATACCTTCAAGTTTAGCTATCTTCAGAGACTATCGAACCAAAAGAAAATATTTCAGGATAATAGTGACTCAGAAAAACAAAATTTCCTCATGGTTCATTTTTTCATGAACTGATGACACAAAAACTACATATTAAAATAGAAAATTTGATTTTTTAATGAACATTTTCATGCCAAGATCATAGAAAGATTTGTTTCCCATTTTTCTAGTTTTTTCCCACTGATAATCAAAAACAACATCACTATGAAACAGTAAATTTTAATTTTTTATGAACATTTTCAAAATAATTTTTTAATCAACATCTACATGGTGATCAGAAATAACGAAATTTCCTTATTTTTGTAATTTTTTACCAACTGATATGTACCCAAAACACAATACTATGAGATAGGAAATTTTATTTTTCAAAGCACATCTACAAGTCAAAACCTTCAATTTGAGCCATCTTCAAAATAATCGGACTGATAGATACAAAAAAATCGAAATTTCTTTATTTTTCAATCTCTGATAACGAAGAAAAATCATTATAACCTGGACAATTTTATTTTTAGTGAACATTGGTCTGCCAAAACTTTCAATTTCTGACCTCCCCGAAGAAAAATGGACCGAAAGAGAAACTTCCACATTGTGATCTAAAAAATGAAATTTCCCGATTGTTCTCATTTTTATATACATATATATTTATCAACGCGATTGGCATGAAACCTCTACGCACAATATGCAGAAAAACATTGATGGACAAATTCCGAAACGAGATAATCCTCAAAGAATGTGGTGCAAAAGAGACAATAGTTGACACATGGGAAAGAAATCAGTTAAGATGGTTTCGTAATCTTGAAAGAATGAAAGATGAACGACTGACCAAACAAGTGTTTAAAGGTAAAGTAAATGGCAGAATGCCCAGAGGTAGACCGCCAAAGAATGGTTAGAATCTGTGAATGAGACACTAATCCGAAGAGACATAAGAAGCCATAGAAACACGAGAGCTTGCATAAAAAAATGCATGGACGTGAAGGAAGCTAGAGTAGTATGCCAGGACAGAAAAGTGTGGCGACAAATAGTTTGTAAACAGAGTGAAAATAGTGTGAATGACGCCTGAAACAAAAACCTCAGATACTAAATGGGCCCAAGTGGAGAACCATACATAACAATTTTGTGAGGCTCTTCACCTGGGGTGATCGCTAGAGAGATTGATCAGCTACCTGGGTTGGAGCAGTGTTGCGGAATGAACGTGTCATTTAAATAAATAACATGAGAATTGTAGATCAATCTAAAAAATCTATACCTAACACCTATATACCTATTTACCTTATACCTATCTACCTTATACCTATACACCCACCTACACATTATTATTTTCCAACCGAGCGAGTCACGCCTACCCCGAAAGGGAAATGGCCTAATGGTATAATAATAATAATACATACATACTACACTTCAAGACGTTTAATTTGAGCCATCTTAAAAGGCAAGCGATCTAAAAGAAAGGTCCCACCATAGTTATCTAAAAAATAAAATTTCCACATTTTTTTCATTTTTCAATCTTTGATAACAAAAAAGAATGAGCAAGACATAGAAAATTTCATTTTTGATTGCATATTTATATGCCAAGATCTTCAATTTGATCTGTCTTTGAAGAATATCGGATAATTTTTTGAGTATGATAAACCCTGTATAAAAAACAGTGCTCGCTATTAACGTATATATGATGATAATAAAACAGAAACTTAATTTTTCATATTTTTTGTGAAAATGCACTTCCTTATTCTGTGTCATTTGCTCCTCTAGTCTCCATCTTTCAATCAAAATTCTAAAAATGCAAATTTCTCTGCTGTGTATCTCTCAAATTAATTAATCGAGTATAATATCGTGTAATTTACCGTTAAAGCAGTGCTTCGATGGAGAAATTAATTACCACGAAATTCTGTAATAATTGCAGTAATGCGACTGCGGGCAGTTGGCAGAAAAAAAGGTCGTATCTGACATGGTAGTGAATTGAGGTGCGCTCTCGATTTGCGAGGATGAAGGATGGGACACGATGAAAATTCCAGCGTCTTTCGACGGCCGAGGCCGAGTGTTAATTAACAAGATTGATCAACGGACTGACACTGAAACAGGTTCTGGGCAAGGGGGTGGGGGGGGGGGGGGGGGTATTTTAAAAGAAGAGCTGGTCCCGGCCTATAGTTACGTTTCTTCTGTCGCAACAGCAGTACCGATGACTTTACTGTAATAAGCGATAAGCGCTGGGATTATTCAAGAGGGACTCGCCTCGCAGAAGTTCAGACGACCACGATCGCCGATTAATTACAATGGCTGCGACATCCACGATAAACCGACGGGTAGTTATACTCCTCACTTGGTTGTAACTGCGGTTATAGAAGTATGAATAGTCATACTTTTGACCGTAAATAAAGGTTGGATGATGACTGGTTGCGAGCAACCAAGTCGTGGTTCATCC
Organism: Andricus curvator; assembly: GCA_932195095.1. Lineage (NCBI taxonomy): Eukaryota > Metazoa > Arthropoda > Insecta > Hymenoptera > Cynipidae > Andricus > Andricus curvator. The sequence goes on from CAKNYM010049318.1 coordinate 23,998, forward strand.
AGCTACTTTGAGACAGGCTTCCATTTCTCCATTTTTTGTTGCTCCCGAGTGCTTCAGGACACTCGCCATTTAATATGATGTAAATTTAATACAGGTGCTGTTCTTCAATTTACAATATATCTTGTTGCATATCGTGTTCCAATCTTGACAAAATGTTTCAGAGGTTTGAGAAGTAGTCTTCACTTTTAAATATTCTGTCTCGCAAAAAAGGAAACTTGCTTTATCTCGAATTAGTTTCGGATTAATCTAGAACAATCATGTTCTATTATATAAGCTGTTCTCTTAAAACTAGTAGGATATTCTATACGCATTTTAATTCCAATTACAGTTTCTAATGTAATGTCATAATTTTTATATTTTGAATTGCCGCATTTATCATAATGTTAATTTTAGTTAACTATCATAATTACTCACTCTGAGAAAAAGTTGTCTTGAAAGAGAGCATTGTCCTCTTGTCTGTTTTGTTTTGAACCACTTGAATATCTTTTTTACACAAACATAATTATTTGTGTGCAAGATCAGGTGAAGTTTGTCGCAAAAGAATAATGTTTGCTGCAAAAAAATTATTTTTGCAGACAAATGAAATTCCTTTTAACCTTAAATTTAGATACTTGAAACTTAATTTTTTATGACAATTTTTTAAGATCTTTTCAAGAAGAAAAAATGTTCAGCACTCTGAAAAAAAAAAATTTTAACCAAAAGAACTGTTTTCTTGAATAATATGAAAATTTGGTGGAAAAACCAAATTTTTGTTCATTCAAAAAAATATTGAATTGAGCCAACAAAAGTGTTATTGATTCCACCAAATCATTTTCTGAGTGTTAGTAATTTTTTTTCTATCTTGCGTATTTTTTTGAAGAAAATAAAAAAGTGTTAATTTCCAGAAAATTCTCTGTCATTTTGTTAATTTTCGAAAGTTCTAAAATTTTGTTGCAGATTCAGAATGAGTAAGAGAACTCTTACCTGGATCGGAAAATGAAATCAAAATATCTAAATTAGTTGAAAATATGTAGCCGTTCAAAAAAATGTGCATCTCTTTTTTTAAAAACTAAAATTTTTCCAAAATATTTGGCATCTGTTCTAAAAAGAGTTTTAATGCCATGAGGACCATTTCCTGAATTTTTTCGACTTCTAGTTAGTGTTCTGTGCATTTCCAGAGGTAAAAAGTCTCTTTTTACATTATACCCCGTTTTTATTTTCACTATATTTCAAGAATGATGAATGGTAGAATCAATTTCTTTCTTTAGATTTATTCAGCATATAAAACCAAAGAAATTCACTTATCGTTTTCTTAAAAAAGATATTTATTTTTTTAAATATCGCGGATTCCTTTAAACACTCATTTTTCGTGATTTTCTTTATTTTTTGTGATTATCTCGAGAATCATTAGGACTACCAGAAAATTTAAGTGGTCGTTGGAGTAGCGTTGAAAAAATCTATCCTCTGCGCGGGCATATTCTCATCGTGTGCGGATCACGTATCCCGTGCTTCGCACTTGATAAAAATTTATCCCAAAAACGAACTTTTCTCTATTATGTTCATGATTACTTTAATATTTGTTTTTTATTTGGCAATGATCTTTATGCGCAGCTATTCTGAAAAATATATCATTACAATAAATGTATATTATTACAATTTATAATGTGCATTGATATTGGAAAACACGTATTTTCATTGTCTTCTTTTTATAATTTAAAACGCAGTGTCTCGTCGTCCCGAAATTCGGGATGAGTAGTGCAATATTTGTCATAAGCTTGGCTAGTCGTCCAGAATTTTCGGGTGGGGGCGGGAAGGCACCCCTGTGATTGGCCATATAAATAATGTTGGTGAAACACCTACCCCTTTTCCAACGTCTCTTGTGGGCGGGAAGGCACCCCTGTGACTGGCCACATAAATAATATTGGTCCAGCCCCCCTAATTTTTTGGGACGACTAGACACAGCCAATTTAAAAAAAGTGCGCGTGCTATCAAAAAAATGTCACACGCAAGTTTTTAGATGACTTTCTGTCGTTCTTCCGAAAATTGAATTTGTTTATTTTTTATATTAAGTTTCAAGATTAAAACAAAAAATACGTGTCCTATCAAAAAATGGCTTAAAGAAAAATTGTAGACATGATTTAGGCGAACAATTTTGTCTCTTACAATTTAATTGTATTTTGTATCGTTTTTCTCAAAATCCAATTTTTTTATTTTTTATGTTATTTTTTACGATTAAAACAAAAACAACACAATGTTTTAATTTCTAACGTTATTTTTTACCATTTTAACAAAAACAGCATCCTACCAAAAAATTATTGATAACAAATTTATAGATGTTTTTTGGATGAATAATTTTTGTCTATTTATTTTTTTGTATCTTGCATAATTTGACTGTAAAATGAAATTTTTTGTTTAGTAACATTTCTCAAGATTAAAACGAAAAATACAGGTATTCTGAAAAAAATTATGTGGAAAAAATTTGTTCATCTTTTCGAGATGAACAATTATGCTTCTTAACATTTGTTTACATCTCGTATAGTTTTGCTTATGTAATCCGCGAAACACAATTTCAGGTGTAATTTTAGGAAAATTATCTATATATTTTTCTATATGTTTTTTTTATCTATATAGCATAATTTTGTACAAAACTGTACCAAGTGTTTAGAATGAATTATCAGTATCAATAATATTTTTCTATTAATTAAAACAATTACAAAACGACTTTGAAGGGACCTTGAAACTATTATTTGAAGAGATGAAGGAAAGTAGAAGTACAGAGTTTGTCAGCATGAGAAACAGCAAAGGTGAAATGCTATATGATACAGACGGGATAGTAGACGTTTTAAAAGACTCTTTTAAAGAATTATTAGGAGGTGAAGATATAGGGCAACAGAAGTACGACATAGAGCATAATGCATTAGAAAACCCAATTGAAAAAGCCTGTGTCACTGAGGTTGGAGATATAATTAAGAACTTAAAAAACGGTAAGGCTGCTGGTGTAGACAGTATTAGCATTGAAATGCTTATATACGGTGGCGAGTACATACCTCACAGGTTGTGTGAATTGATGAATTTATGTATCGAGACCGGAGAAGTCACAGACGATTGGGGAAAACCGATTATCGTATCAATATACAAAAGAAAGGAAGATAAAAGCAACTGCAATAAAAACAGAGGTATCAGCTCATTAAGTACAATAAGTAAAATATACTCATAAATACTTATTCGTAGGGTAATGAAAATTACAGATGAAAAGATATGTCAAGTCCAAAGTGGATTTATGCCAGGAAGATCATGTACAGTTCAACTATTTAGCTTAAGACAGATCACAGAAAAATCTTGAGAGTAGAAAAGAAAGTTTTCTGTGCATTTGTTGACCTAGAAAAAGCATTTAACAAGCTAAATAGAAGTAAACTTTGGGATGGCCTCAAAGAGTACCTAGTCAATGGATGGCTCCCACAAGCAATAAAAACAATATATACAGGTAGTAAAGCGAGTGTAAGGGTTAATGGGAAACTGAGTGACTGGTTAGATATTATACAAGGCGTGAAACAAGGATCCGTTATGCCCTCATGGATATTCATCATATTTATGGATAAGTGTCTAAGAATCGTTTTTTTTCAAATATTATTCATACTGATAATTCATCCTGAACACTTGGATCCTTCCTCTTCGACAAAGAAGGTGCAGATCTCAAAACAGTGAAGGTGCGTGGGTTAGCCTTCGCAGATGACAAGATTGTTCTGGCAGAATCAATCGAGGACTTGCAAAGAATGTTGAATAAACTTAATACAAGCATGAAGAACATGGGCCTCGAAATTAACGTGAATGAAACAAAAATCATGGTGTTTGAAGAAAACAGTGAGAAAACAATGTGCAACATTGTTCTGAATGATGATAGATTAGAACAAGTTGACAAGTACGTATATCTGGGTAGCCTATTCACTTTTAGATAGGCGCATAAATGAGGATAAGAAGGTTATCGGTAGAGCAGGATCCATTCTCAGAAACAAAAAAATATCAAAAAAAGCTAAAATGGCCATACATAATTCTATATTCGTACCGACTGTACTATATGGTAGCGAGACATGGACCTGTCAAGAAAAGAACAAGAATAAAATTAACGCGATTGGCATGAAACCTCTGCGCACAATATGCAGGAAAACACTGATGGACAAAGTCCGAAACCAGATAATCCTCAAAGAATGTGGTACGGGAAAGACACTAGTTGACATATGGGAAGAAATCAGTTAAGATGGTTCGGACATGTTGAAAGAATGAAAGATCAACGACTGAGCGCCGAAAGAATGGTTAGAATCTGTGAATGAGACATTAATCTGAAGAGACATAAGAAGCCATAGAAACACGAGAGCTTGCATGAAAAAATGCATGGACGTGAAGGAAGCGAGAGAAGTATGCCAGGACAGAAAAGTGTGGCGACAAATATTTTATAAACAGAGTGACAGTAGAGTGAATGACGCCTGAAGCAAAGATCTTGGCTACTAATGGGCCCAAAAGGGGAACCACACATAACAATTTTGTGAGGCTCTTCACTTGGGGTAATCGCTAGAGAGATTGATCAGCAACCTGGTTTGGAGCAGTGTTGCAGAACGAACGAGTCATTTAAATAAATAACACGAGAATTCTAGATCAATCCGAAAAATCTATACCCCCTACCTCACATTACTCCTTTCCTCACCGAGCAAGTCACGCCTACCCCGAAAGGGAAATGGCTTAATGGTATAATAATAATAATAAACAAGTGTAAAATATGTGTAAGTATCAAAAATTTTAAATGTTAAAAAAGTCTAATATATTTGCCGGCCAAATTTAAAAAAATTCAATTACTCCATTTTTCAATAAAATCTGGTGAAAATTTTGTTTCGAAAAAATTTGTGCCAGCACTGTCGACATTTTTAGCACTATTAGTTTCTTTACGAATCCATATGTATATATTAATTCTTTTATATAGCCGATAAGGTGGAGACATTGCTTTGACAGTACAATTATTCAGTCTTTAACGATCTAAAAAATAATTGTTGTAGAAATTCGCCCCGGTTAACAGTACCAGTTCCGTTCATACTCGGTCGGGCTCTTAGGTGGTAATGGTTGACCTGCCTCGGAATAATACTTTGTTGTTCCCGTCCCTTTTATAGAAAGCAAACATCGTTTAATCAGCTCAAAATCGAATTTCTTAGAAAGTTTGGAAATCAAGACCGTTTCCTCGGTAGGCCAATCTCAGAATCGAAAGAGCGTTCGTTTTGTTTGGTGTAGAGAGTTCCTTTTGATTAATAGCACAGCTCGAAGGAGTAGAGGAGTTTTCGTTTATTGAAATATAGGAGAAGAAAAGTGAGAGAATCAAGTAGAGGGATGAGGGATGATGAGGGCATCGGGGTGGGTTATGGGGGTGAGAGGACGAACGTGGAGAGTTTTGCGGCGGGCGGTTGGGCGAGCAGCGAGTGCTGCGGCCCCTTGTGAAAGTCCCCTTTACCTTGATGACAAAGAACCAAGCGAACGAACGGGCGAACCGAACCTCACTCAATGGAACGGACGAATGGTTATGGAAACAGCATTTAATTTGCATAGAAGGAGCCTCTTTGTCGAGTCGCTCGCTAGTACGGAGATCGTCGATCAGAATGGGGCTGAGGGTTGGTGTGAGGGCCAGAAAAATACCTCCTCATCGTGCCAACAAGTTCACAGACAAAAGCCAGTCTTTATCAATCAAATAACCATAATAAAAGTCAGATCTAAGAGGAAATTATTACCAAAACAGAATTGAAGGTTTTGTAAGTTCCATTTTTTTGAATTGGGTCTATAGTAGCTTGGCAACAGTGTCTCGCCTTCTTCCTACAATTCGCAGTGAAAAGAGCATTGTCCTTTATCTATCGATCCGATCGTATATTTTATTCAGATTACGCTTTGCCAACGGCGAATCACTTTATGATTGGGCATCGCCGCCTCCATTGTCATGTTTTCTCAAAGGGACGATTCTTCCCCATCTCAAGGCCAATCGGATATAGGTACCAGATTCTAATTGAAGGTCTGTCTCCCCTTGTTCCCAATTTAGAGGCACGTCTCAATTTTTGAAGATGACTTCCAAATACCGGGGAATCATATTTTTCCATCTTCAGACGGTGTTAAACTTACGGATGAGAGTAAACATCGCTTTTTTTGAAATGTAAAGAGACATGACACCTGCCCCACCTCTTATTTAAACAACAAGTAAAAGAATCACTAATTTCTCAAGTTTTCTTACTAAAACTTAGTTTTAGGAACATTTTACGCAGGCTATGACAATTTATCCTTTTATTCCTTTTATCTACCCCCTATACCACCAACCGAATACTCTTTTAATACTATTCTTCCTGCACCTTCTTCTTTACCTTCTTCTCCTTGCACACATCTGCCCATTCCCCAGGCTCATTCCTCATTTACTTCCTCTCCTATTATACTTCCATATTCACAACGCGATACACACCCTCCCTACTCCCTCCCCTACACCTCAATACCCCTTCACATCTAGCCCTTTAATCTACTACTTTCCCATTCGCATTCGCATAACTCATATACCAACTTCCCTCTAAATCCCAATTTCCCTCCCCCACATCCCATCTTCTATACACCACTTATCATAACACGCCTGTTCCGTCTTTCCCTCTTCTAGTTACGCTCCTCAGCTCCTTCTCTCTATTGTGGAAATGCATACACTCAACCTCCGAGTTAAGCAAGTTTCGGGCATTGCTTGCCTTGGCCTTCAGCATACCTCGGAGGAATGCAAACGTAAAAAGGATTGCGAGCCATGGCGTAACCTGATACACCTAACGCGACGAGAGTGCGTCCCTCCTGCTTGGTCGTCATGCTTCAGTGAGCAAGTATCCTTTGCTCCGAACGTCACCACATTCTCAGGCCACCTGTTCTATGAATAGAATGTAGTGAGCGTGCTTGACTCGGAGTTTGAGTGTAGTTCTATGCTAGTTCCAATCAGCTACCGATTGAGAAACTCTCTCCGTCTTCCTCTCTGCTCTCTTTCCCTCACAGCCTCCTTCCCTACCTCATCTACCTCTTCCCTATTAGCATTCCTCATCTTTCCTTCCCTTATTACACATTTATATTAATATTATACATACATCACCTTCCGTTACCACATCCACACCTCGATGCTCCCTAACCATATTACTCAACACGTTTTATCTACTCCTTCCCTTTTTTTCATCTACCCCTATTATCTGCCCCTTCTTCATTCATATTCCTCATAAAAAGTACCTGTTCTTTCCCATTCACATCTACCTGCTCACCCCTAAACTACAATAGCTATTTCCCTCCATCCCTCGTTTCTGCCCTCCTATCCATGTACAATTCTTAGCCCCTACTTTCCATACCCGCTTTCACCTTCTGTTGCAATTTCCCTATTCTAGTAATGCTACTTTGCTTCTTCTTTCTATTGTATAAGATGCCTTCTTCCCTTTACTCATTCCTTCTTTCCTGCATCTGCCACTTCCTCATTCGCATTCCTCATCTTCTCCTTCCTTATTACACTTCCATATTATTCCACACATACCACATTTTCGTATTCGTTCCTTCACTCCCATGTCCCCTTCCCCTCCACACGTTTTGTCTACCCCTTCCCGACGCGCATTCATCCTGAAACCTCTCGCCCCTGTCACATTCACAATACTTATTTATCCTCCACTTTTCCGTCTACCCCTATTATCTGCTCCTTCCTTATTCACATTTTTTATCTGCCCCTTCGAAATTCACATTACTTATCTACCCCCTTCCCCTAAAATACAAATATGCTTTCCCCCTAACACTCTTCTCTTTCCTTCTTCAATTACATTTCTCTGCCCCTGCTTCTTCTACCCACTCACGGCTAGCTTGAACCAATTTTTATTGAAAAGTGCTAGTTCATTCCAGTTTTTCCTCTGAATATCTTTCGAGAATGCCTACCGAGTATTTTAAGCAGTTAATGCTCAAAATAATTGCAGCATTCATAAAGCTGTAAAATATCTCAAAACAGTTGAAAAAATCAGGTTTTTTCTTTTAATTCTTCGTCTCAGTCCATTACACGTCTGAATAGTTACAAAAAAAATTAAAGTAAACAAATTCCCTGTAAAGTGAAAACAAAACTTCATGTTTTTATCTTCAATAGTTTATAAGATATGACTTATTGAAAACTTGGCGTAAAAGAGCAACATTTTATTTTGACTGACATATCTTATTTCCTGTATGTTTTAAATGAAAGTTGTATTGCTATTAGTGAAAGCAAAGTAAATTTTGCTGGAGATCCAAGAAATAAACAATGCTCTAGCTCTGATACGTCTAAACTTATTGTGCATGATCACCCTTTTTCTTGAAATTTGTGACACGTTGAGTTTTTCAGAAATAACTTGTTTCTTTTGTGTTCCACCTGAAAAAATCTACTTATACGGATAAAAGTACATAAATTGTCCAGTGGAACTGCAAAATATTTAATATATTATCTTTAATATTTCGCAAAATATTGACACCCTAAGCGTGCTCTTTGACAAGAAATGTATTCAGTTTAGTAATTATAAAAAACTATCGTATTGATACGAGTGCAACTTTTATTTAAAAAGTAAAGAACATGAGATATTTCACAAAAACTAAATTTAAATTCTCTTTTGGGCCGATTTCTCAATAAAATATCACTTCTGGAAGATATATCTCTTGAGCTCTCCAAGAGAACAATTAACTTTTGAATGTTACATGATGTTTAACTATGAGAGGTTTGTTAGTGCCCAATGAAAGTTTGTGTACCAATACATTTCAGTTTCCATTCATTGCAGAGCAACTCAAATTAATTCACTACCCCCCCCCCCAAATAAAAAATAAAAGTTAGGATTACTTAATCACAGGTATAACAATTCTTTTTCATGTATGGCTTCAAATACTCAGGAAGCATACACAAAATATATTCAAAAAAAACTGAATTGAACTAGAACTTTTCAGTCAAAATTGGTTCAAGATTGGTTCACCTTTTTCCAATTCCAATAACGTCATTCTGCCCCTTTTCCCTTTTGTCTAAAAAATATTTCCAAGCAATCAACTACCGATTGAGAAACGTTTTTACGATTCGAAAGTATTTTCATTGCCGAGACCTTTTGTCGATTTCATTGCATAGTTTGCTTATAATTACCGAAGAGATCTAATTGCAGCGACTATAATTTAATTAGCAATTAAGACGTACTCCCACGAGGGATACATCGGCTCGCGTTGTCGACAAAAGTAATGGTAAAGGCTAGGCTCTTAAGTACCGTAGAGCGCATGGGTATTAAAATGCATTCCTTTTTTAAACAAGGCGGATTATTAATGTCATCGATGGCATATCCTGGACATTCTTTACGACCATGGTCCTCGACATATGGACTTTTCCGCTAGGCGAGGGCTATCTAGGGACCTAGACTGGGCCCAAGGCTGCGAGTGCAGCCGATGGGCCATATAGGCGAACTATACGAGTCGAGTCAGCTAGGCGCTTCTGTTCGGAAGCAATCGGCCTCGACTTGCTGCATCATTACGAGTTGCCCGCGGCTCTCTTTGTAGGGGTGTCATTTACATTGCTATCGATCTTTCACATATCCCCGATATTAAATAGATAAACGTTTATTTTGCAGCCTGCTGACCTTAAAAAATTGACTAGCTTACACTTTCCGTTTTTACAGAATTTTCTTAAAACTGAACCCTTACAAAAACTAACATCCATCCATACCTTATATCTAAGACCGCACGCTCTTATCGCCTTGCCTTCCTCGCTTCGCCTTGATCGCTCGCATGTCCCTACTTTTCGCATTGCCTCGCATTGCCAAACTCAGCTTCCGCGGCTAATACCTAATACTTAACTACTATTTACAATATTTACAGATTACTTATATCCACTTCCTCTCCTATTTACAATCTTTCCTTCTCCATTCCTCTTCCTCCTTCCTCCTCTTCTTCTACATCTTACCCAACACTCCCTTCACCCATGCTACTGCCCTTTTGTCCCCCCTTTCATGCATCAATACATCCATGCTTATTCCACTTCTTTCCACCTCTACGCACTTCTCCAACCTCCAACATTAAAAATTTATTTCAGCACTTATATTTAAGTATTTTACCTTAAAATTTTCCAATAAAATTTATCTCCAGGGTTTGTGAATTAATTTAATATGGGATAACAAATGTTTGAGATTCGGAACGTTGTGAAAAATCTTTATCCCAAAATTCCAATTTCTGTCACACTATTTCTTTTTTTTTAATGTTCCAATCTTCAGAAAGATATGTAAAGAAGGTCTTGAAATCTCGATTGATTGTTGTTTTCTTAACTCTATACAGGATGGCCATTTTTATCCAGGAAAAAAAATTTCCGGTTTATTCTCGATCATCAAACATTTTTTCTGGTTATTTAAAAAATGGTTCATGACGAGTAGTAGTTAATACAATAGCTTTCTTTATTACGTTAATAGTTTGATCAACAATTTTTCAAACTAAAATAATTGTTATCGTATTTGGTAAACTAAAATAAATGTTATCGTAGGGTCGATCCATTATTCCATTTCCTGAATAGCAGAATTGTAGGAGGGTCTACCGATTTTGATGACACATGGTTTAACTCCAGTGTAAGATGAGTCAAGTTTATAACTAAAATGGTCTTCCAAAGATTTAAAAATTCAGGGAGTTACAGAATTTTGAGACCCGACTTTCTTGAAAACACCATATCTCAGAAACTGCTAATTGAATTTTAATGATCTTTGCAGGTGTAGCGCATAATTTATAGTTATTTTTAATGCAATTCATAAACAAAACAAATGCAAAAAGGAGCTCGAAAAGATAAAGCTAAAATTTGATTCAATTTTTCGCTCAAAATCGTACCTTTAATTTTATTCAAATATAAATATTTCGATTCCTTATAATTTTCTGCGTCGATTGAGAAAAATTGATTAACACGCAAAGACAGGGACAGAGGGTCAAAATTAAAGAACAAAAAGCGATTCTTTCCTTTTTCTTCTATCTTTTGGTACACAACATTCCTACATTCAGTATCTCTTGGATTTGGTGCGCAGGGGTGTGTACACGCGAAAAAGGACTGATAAGTAATATTATGTGTTATAAAAAAATTATAATATCAAATAGTGAACATTATTAATTATTCGTTTTTCAAAGTAATATTTTGTCGATGAAATTACTTGCTTTTACCGTCAAGGTGACACTTAATTGCGATACTATTTGTTAATTTTATAAACAAATGATATAAAAAATGATATAAGTGAGTGATATAATAAAATAAATAATGTGGACATCCATAGATAGAGAAAAATTGCTTCTTTTGTTAGTCTTCCCTAAATTATATTGCCAGTAATTTTCAGTTGCTTGTTTATAAAATTAACAAAGAATATGAAATGACAACTTTTTATTACTTTGCTTTACTGGTAACATCACTAAACAATAATTAAGATAAAAATGACAAATTTTTATATTACTAGACATAATTGCAAATGTAATTCGCAGAGAATTGAAAAAAGTTTTTTCTATCTTTAAAACTCATAATGTGTATTCATTTATATAATTTCTTTTTAAAAATAAATAATAATATCGAATGGTACATTTTTACAGTATCCTCTTTATTTTTGATGAAAGCAAGTAATTTTATCGTCAGAATATTACTTTAAAAACGAAGAATCGATAATAATAAAAATTATAATATATAATCATAAAATAATATTACTTATCCATCCTGTTTCGTTTGTACGCACCCCTACACATTAAAGTCGAGAGACACAATAACAGTTGAAAAATCGCTTACGCATATCAATTATAAATATAATTGCAATTTTTTCAAAGAAAATAACAATGTCTAAAAATATCTCCGAAAGTTAAAGTTAAAAAACTGTTTGAATTGAATTGAAAATGCCTATAAATTATACACTACGCCTCCAAAAATCTTAAAAATTCAATCAGCGGGTTGGGAGCTATAGTTTTTTCAAAAACATCGGGTCTAAAAAATCATAATCCTGTAACTCCCTGAATTTTTAAAATTTTGGAAAAACATTTTCACCATATACTTCACTCACCCAACATTCAAGCTTAACCAAGTTTCATCAGAATCGTTTGATCCTCCTATAATTCTGTTATTCAGGAAATGGTTTGGCCCCGTATTGTTTTGCTAATATTAAGAAGGGAGAACAATCGATTAAAGCTGTTTTAATTTCAGACCGGTTCCATTTCAAATCAGGCAGGTTCTACACTTCGAATCGCAGAATTTATTGTCAAAGAATCAAGAAATGTGTTGTTTTTAGACAAAATCAGGCAAAAAGTTTTTTCCCATTTGCGAAAAAAATACTTTCTTTGATACCCGTGCAGGAAACGCGATTTTGGAGTCATAGTGCGAAACAGTAAAAGTGATCGATTCCACGATCGATGATAAGTCCGTGTGATAAAACTTACTTTCCCACACTAGTGACGGGAAAGTTTGAAAATATTAGACTTTTTGTCCAAAGTACACGGTAAACGCGACTTCCGTGCCTGAATAGCCGACGAAAAGTGTGCAATGGCCGCCCGACTACGGTGACGCATGCGCACTCCGAAGGTGCCCGTATCAACCAGTATCAGTGGGCGGGAATGTGTTATTTCCGCCCGCTGATACAGCATACGGGCGGGAATGCGCTAACCGACCGCTTACGAAACTTGCGAGATCTCGTGTACGCCTCCGAATCTCCGTAGTGGTTAGGTTAAAACTCATAAAGGTAAAAGCCCTGGACCGCTGCAATCTTCATTGCTCGAAAAGCCCATAACGGATATCTGTACTCGTTCAACGTCTTGTTTATCGTGCACTAGGACAAAAAGTATCGCAAACTTCACATTCGTGCGGGATTGATCAACTTGACGCCGTTGCAACACAATGTACTATTTAACCTCAATGACAATACGCGACTCGGGTGAAACAATAGACCCCCCAACGAGCGGGTCAAGGGGCTGGATGCGAACCTTCATGCCCATATTTTCGTGGTTGCATCAATCGATCGTGGAACCGATCACTTTTGCTGTTTCGCGCCAGGCCCCGAAATCGCATTCCCCTTCGCTGTATGTGAAGAAAATAGTGCGTTAACCAAGTGGCGGACTAGTCGACTCCCAACTCGGGTAACAATGTACCATTATTTAGAGATATTTAGATTATCAAATTTTACTTTTGTTTTGAAAAAATACAAATTTTTTCCTTAAACGTTGGTAGTTTTTCAATTAAATTAGTTATTCAAATTTTCTTTCCAGATTCTGGTGAGGTTTACTGTCATCTTTCTAGGGTGATCCCAAAACTTCATTGTAAAAATGTCCTAACTTTTACCTGGAAAATTTTTTATTTTCTATGACCATTCATATTTAAGGACTATCATTATAACATTGTAACGAATCTAGTCTGAATTTCCTTAATAAAAAAATTCCCTGACTTTTTCCAGACTTACAGGTTTTTAATAAGAAAAATTCAACAAGAAATTAGGAAACGATGTAAGGTAAACGTCCCAGTAATCGCCACCATAAGAGATTTCATTGACTTCAAATATTTAGAAAATTGTTTTGGAAGGATTAGTTAAAAAATGATTGGTACTGATTGAAGCATTAAACATCCTAGAATATTATAAAAATTGGTTTTACATTATATTTAATATTACTTCTTATTGATAAACAATTAAAAGTCAAAAAGCACCGATGTCCCAGTCACCGCCATTTCCAAATCTGCCATGTACTAGTAATCGCCAGTCGTTGTCCCAGTCTTCGCCAAAAAGGTTAAGTTTTCTTGAAATCAGTTTTTAGTGATGTGGACGTGTATTTCAAGTGTATCTTTGTATTTTAAGTATACTTTAATGAAATGAAAGATGTATTGTTAGTTTTATATTGATTGAGAGATTGAGGACTCCGAGATGAAATCCTTCGAAACATAACCTCAAAATCGAATCTTCTGATAGTTCCAATACGTCTGATGGACATTATAATAATTAATCATCATAAAAATGAATTTTCTTTTAAAATTTTAGTTTTTATTTAAATTAAAAATATTTTCGAATAAAATTAATATTTTATTTATAAGAAATAAAGTGGTCTCAAAAATAAATCGAAGTAAATATTTATTAGAATTTTTATCACGATAAGTGATAACTACAATGATGAAATTCTTTTATAATACTGCTTATTATAATTAAAAATTCTTAACACTTTCCTTTTTAAAATAAAATTCGAAAAATAATATTGAGTTGTATAAAGTCATAAAACCTAACTTTGTTCTATAAAATGGCTAAGTACAACATAGTTACATGGGATGCAAAAATTTACACACTGGTAATTTGTATAATTAACTTTTTTGCAACATAAATTATAAACACAATGACGAAATTTGATAAATTGCAGTGACTAAAAAAATCATGTGTATTTAGAGGTTATGTTCTGTTTACGTTGTCAGAACATTGAAACTATCAATAATTATATATCTGTTACACATTTTTCTTTATGTTATGCAGTATAGATTAATGTTAGCTAATGAAAAACTACTCCATAAATATTAACTTCACTAAAAAATGATAATAAACTAAAAAATTGCTGATGAAATCACTACAATAGTCATGCAAATATTTTACATCACCTTTTTTCCAGTTTTAAGCACTAATTTATATTACGATTACTTTTCACGCAGTAACAAGTCAGTTCTCCGATTTCATTTCACGCCTTTTTGAAATTAATTAAATCATTATTTGTAACGAAATATGGAAATAAAATTTTGACAGATTCGTCCCGCGATTACTCGAGCAACTATGCTTTTGAAATGTCCCTATAATCGCGCCCGATATTTCTCGAACGGGAAGGTACTAAATGAAGAATTTGTTTAATTTTATGAAACAAAAATGATCTTTCATCACAAAAAAAAATAATTTTCGTCCCCATCAAGTAATTTCTTGACATATTAAAAGCTTAAACAAAGAAACGTCTTTCCTAACCTAAATGTTAAGCTATTTTCCACGTTTCGTGATTCATGGCCACCGGCAATATAAATCAATTTTTTTTACCCATGTGCACTATTTGTACAAAAAAACTAATTTGGTTTCCATAACAAGCACTGTTCAAACTTACTTAAAAATATTTTAGGAATGTATTTTAATGCGAAAAATACTTACTTCTGGCGTTTACACTACAAAAATGGCGATTACTGGGACCGCGGCGATTACTGGGATGTTTACCTTAATTGCTAGTTTTTTTGTTTTTTTTTGAAAATATACTCATTTTCTTAATTTTGAACTGTAATCTGATTTTCCAACTAAAATAACCTCCTGTAAACATAAAAGTAAAACATAAAGATTTTAACTAATCCCTATTGGTGTCTTTTCAACTGTTGAGAGCGTTTTCAAACAAAAAATTTACGATAAATAACAAAAATTCTCAGTAATTTTCTGCTTTTTCGGAATTTCAATTCTTGAATTTAAAAATATTTAAAAAATTGGAAATTAACAAAAAAGTTTTTTTTTTAATCACAATTGTTTTAGAATATACAAAAACATGTGTTTGTCGAATTTCGTTAATTGTACTTTCTTTTTAAGTCGTATATGTCTCTTAAACAAAACAAAACATGTTTTTTCTTACTTTCCAAAATTTCAACTTGCATAAGTTCTCTTTTTTTAAATTTCTGATTCTTGCATTAATATTCATTACTAAAAACTGTACATACCAAAAATTTGTCATAATTTTTTAGGTCATCGGTGGCCATTTGTGATATCTTTACGATTATAAGAATGTGAATAATATAAATTTTGTACATGAATGTTGACAAAATTTGTACTGAAAACGAGAGAATCTAGGAAAATGTTATTGCAAATTCTGTATTATGAATATGTAGATCTTCGGATATATATATAAAATTATATTTTCTAGAGTCGCAGCATTGATAATCTCATTTTTTTCTTCATCTTTGATCTGATTTTTACATTAAATATTTTTGTCTAAATACATTACTTTGTAAAAAGTGAAGATGAAAGAAAGTTTGTCGCGCGCTGATTGTTTACAGTGAAGATTAAAAACTAAAAGATCAGAAATTGAACTCTAGGCAAAAGAAAGATTTCATTAGAGCACTTATACTCAAAACTTCACCTCCTCCTCATCTGAAACTTCATAAACTCAGTGGAAATATTATTCTCTTAAAGCAAAAAATCTTCTCAGCTTCATCCACTTTTGCGGGAAATGTTAACTGGATATTCATAATCTTCCTTTACAAAACTTAACTAAGGTAGTCTGCAACGACCTTTCTTGGATCTACAAGATTAAATAGTAGCAAATTGAATAATAAAAAAGGTTGCTTCGTGCTTGTGAAATTTAGTTTTGCAGTTCAGAAATGCTAGAAGGATAAATTGGAAATGATGAAGGGAAATTGCAACAGGATTTAGAAACCGATATTCCATCCGTCGAGCTGCAGCTTTACGACCGAAAGTACATTATAATGAGTGAGTTTTGACGAGCATAACGCGTCGCGTGCTTAATAATGTCTTCAGGCATAACGCTGTCGCTGTTCCGGCGCTGTTGGATAATGAGTAAAAAACAATTCGCTGGACATCAAACACATTCATTCGTCTCGCAATGCGTTACACGTTTCACTTATGATATAGTATAAGACACCGGACGACCATAAGTAATGGGGTGCAAACGAAGTAGGGATTTTAATCAGTCAGAGATGCGAAAATTTTTGATAAGCAGGATTTTTTATTTATAGTGCTTTTCTTTGAGAACAGTACGCGAATAGTTCACGGTACGTGATTTTATTTCTCTCAAACATTCAAAATTTCCTAAACAGGATTTCTCTATTTCTTGGGGCCTCCATTAACCTACAGGGCCCCACCTATCCCTCGGGACCCTCCGATCACTTAGGTCTTATATCCAACATATTCCACAGGACCCCACTCAACCCTCGGGACCCCCCTCAACCCATGGGACACAACCTATCCCTCGGGAATTCTTTATCCCTTGGAATCATACCTATCCATCAGGACTTAATTTATCCATCATCATATCCTCTATTTAGATAATCTATCACTCCCGCCTCCGCCAAAGCCCAAGGAATCATATCAATATCTTGTGACCGCGTTTATCCCCCGGAACACTCCTCCCCCACATGACCCTCCTATCACTTGGGACCTCACCTTTCCCTCGGGACCACTCCACACTCACAGCCACAGGACCCTCCAATCCATTGAGACCCAACCTATCTCACAGGACCCCACTCAACCATCGGGACACCCCCCGGTCCCTGTCTCATGATACACAACATACCCTTCGGGAATTCTCTATCACTGAGGACCTCACGTATCTATCGGGACCCTGGGATTTTTCTTATCCCTTGGAACCCCACCTATTCTTTGGAACTACTCGTCACCCACGGGATCAAACCTATCTTCCACCTCTCGGTACGCCGACTATCCCTTGGGATGCAACTTATCATTCAAGACCCGACCTATCCCATGGGAACCTAACTATCCCTTGGGACCACAGATATTCCTCGGGTTTCCTCTATCCCTTAGGATCCTCTTTAATCCCAACTTTCTTAATACCAAAATTTGGAACTTCAAAAGGGCATACGTGCCAAAATTTCAAATTCAAAAAGTGATTGAATGAAAAAGTTTGGAATGCCAAAAGGGCAGAAGTGTCGAAAGTCAAAAAAACATGCTCCTCGAGCGAAAAACGATCTTTCTTCCTAAAATCCGAACCTAGTAAAAATTTCCAATAAAACTTCACAAGGTTCAATTGAGCACTGAATTATCTTAAAAGTACTTTCTTATTGTTTAAAAAATTGAAAATTCAATTTTGAGGACATTCTGGGTTTTTTCTGTAAAACCATAAAAATGTTGGTTGGTCCCGTATGGAATGCTACTTTTTAT
Source organism: Andricus curvator (assembly GCA_932195095.1). Taxonomy (NCBI): domain Eukaryota; kingdom Metazoa; phylum Arthropoda; class Insecta; order Hymenoptera; family Cynipidae; genus Andricus; species Andricus curvator. Next base: position 41,877 of record CAKNYM010049318.1, read on the forward strand.
TTGTATTATCCTGTAAAAATGAGTCTGCTTTTTCATCTTCATATATTTGTAAACAAATTTCCACCAGGGATTTAAAAAAATTCAAATTAATTTTTTGTTGACATCAATTTTTGTAAATTTTGGACAACAGGGAAAAACTAACCAATCAGTGTTTTTAAAAGTCGAAAATTTTGATTCATATTTTGGAAAGAGTAGATAGATAAAAGTTTATTTTTCAGCCTGCTAGCCTTAAAAAATTGACTTGCTTACACTTCAATTTTTTTACAGAATTTTCTTAAAACTAACCCTTACAAAAACTAACATCCATCCATACCTTATATCTAAGACCACACGCTCTTATCGCCTTGCCTTCCTCGCTTCGCCTTGCCTCGCTAGCATGTCCCTACTTTTCGCATTGCGTCGCATTGCCAAACTCTGCTTACGCGGCTAGTGCCTAATACTTATCTACTATTTACAATATTTACATTTACTTATATTTACTTCCTCCTCTATTTACAATCTTTCCTTCTCCATTCCTCTTCCTCCTTCCTTCTCTTCTTCTCCATCTTACCCGAGACTCCCTTCACCCATGCTACTGCCCTTTTGTCCCCCCTTTCATGCATCAATACCTCCATGCATATTCCACTCCTTTCCACCTCTACGCACTCCTCCAACCAGTGCTCCACTCTTGCCTCCCCCTTCCCACACATTTCACACATCCTCTTTTCCTTAGCGAGCCAGAACCTATAAAAAACCTCCATGCACCCACATCTCATCCTCGCTATGAGTTCCTGACTTCCTTTCTCTCTTTTCTCACACATATATTGCGCTCTCGCCCTTGGCATAATCCACACATAGTTCCCATTAAACCTTGTCTCTCTTATTCTCTCTTCCCCTGCTGTCTTCTCTCTCTCCATGCCATTTTTCTTAACCAACTCATATACCTTCCTTCCTTCCTCATGCATCCTTCTCACTTCATCCATCTGCAGTCCATTCGTTCTAAAATACCTTTCTCTTTCAACCTCCATCTTCCCACCCCCTCTCCTAATCTCCTTCTCTCACCAACACTCCCTAACCAGCTTACTTCCCCCCTCTTCCAAAAGTTTCTCCTCATATTTACACGCCCGACTCCCCGCTAGAATCCCTACACTCGTTCTCCCCGTCTCCCTCCTGACAATATAATTAGGCGTGTTCCTTGCCAGCCCCAGTGTCCACTTTACATACCTCTCCTATGTCCTATTTAGCTCTTCGCTTTCCTTCCACCCCTACACCTCTACTCCATACAATAGCACACCCATCACTAGTGAGTCAAACAATTTCATTCTCCTTCCAAAATCATCTGCGAATAACTTCTTTTCCAACCCTCACACCTGCCTCATCACCACATTTGCCCTCCTCACTCTCTCTTTTATGTGACCATCCACTCTGCCATTCCTCCGAAACAAGAAGCCCAGTTACACAAAATCTTTCACCTCCTGCACCGCCTTTGCCTTCCACTTCCACTCCCCTCCCTTATCCCTTCCCCCTCCTTTTCTGAACACCATAACCTTGGACTTTTTCGCATTCAGTTCTAACCTGTTCTTATCCAGGTATCTTCTCAACCTCTTCATCATTTTCTTTAAGGCCTCCTCGCTTTTTTCCAACAGCACTATGTCATCTGCATACGCTAGTGACCAAATTCTAACCCCTCCTATCCTGACTCCTCCTACCACTCCGACCTCCAGCTTACTTTCCATATCCGCAATTAAAATCGCAAAAAGCGTTGGGCTAAGCGGACACCCTTGTCTTAACCCCCTATCCATCCAGAATCCCTCCGAAATCCCCTGCCCTCCTCTTACCTTATCTTTGGTCTCTTCACATATCTCCCTTACCCTCTCGATCAGGCCTCTCTCCACTCCCCTATCCTCCATCGCCTCCCACAACCTCCCACTATCCACCGACGGAAACGCGCCTTTTAGATCCACAAAAAACGCGTACACTCTCGACCCCTTTTCCGCTAATTCTCTATCCACCACGTGCTGCAGAACGTAGATATTGTCGATAGTACTCCTACCTGTCCTAAAGCCCGCCTGCGTCTCCGGCAATATTCGTTTCCCCTCGACATCCTTCCGCAGCCGCTCCTCCACCACCATCGCGTATACTTCATACGCCGTATTCATTAGCGTAATCCCTCTATAATTTCCCTGCCTATTCTTATCTCCTTTCTTATACAGAGGCACTATTAACCCTTCTCTCCACCCTCGTGGGAATCCCTCCCGCCTCCATACTTTCTTCACTACCTCCTTCAGCCTCTCCCTAACCTCTTGTGTACTAAACAGCCATGCTTCGTTCTCTACCCCATCCAGCCCTGCTGATTTTGACTTTCTTAACTTCCTTATCTGTTTCTCTATCTCCTCGTCATTCAACTGCTCGATCTGTGCCTCTCCCGTTCTTCTACTCCCATCATCTCTCTTGCTTGAACCCGAGCCCTGAAATGATTCTTTAAAAAACTCCCTCCACTCCTCACTCCCTATCTTCACGCTTATCCCTACTCTACGCTTCCTAAACCTATTTATTATCTTCCAGACGGCCCCCTCTGTCTTAACATTTCCTAACTCCTCCTCCAGCTCTTTCTCCTTTTCCTGTTCTTTCTTCTTAAACATCAATCTAAACCCCTTCCTCACTTCCACGTACTCCTCCCTTTTCGCAGTACCCTCTTTCCACTTCTTATACTTCCTCTTCACCTTCCTTTTCATCTTTTTACATTCCCTATCCCACCACGGCTTCACCATTCCTTTCTTCTTCTTTTTGAATACCTTCTTTTACACGCACCCTTTCACTTTCTTTTTTAAATCCTTCCATATGTCTTCCATCGTCTCCCCTTCGAAGCGTACCTTCCCTAACTGTTCCTTATACTTCTCTATCGCCTCCCTCGTCCAGCTAGCCCTCTCCCCCGTCGACACTTCTTTCCCAACTTGCCTTCCGCCGCTCTCACCCCTTATCCGCAACCCTAATGGCTGATGGTCTGATTCTGCCCTTCCTTCTTCTGCGAATCTCTCCATCTTCTCCCACCCTTGCATATTCATTACTACATAGTCTATCACCGATACCCCCACCTTACCTACATATGTGTATTCTCCCTCTTCGTCCCCAGTTGCCATACCATTTGCCACCGCCCAGCCTCTATCCTCTATCCAGTCCCTTAGAATCTCCCCCTCCTTATTTATTAACTTATTCTTGGAATTCCTTTCGAAGCTCTCCCCTTCCCTGTAAAGGCATCCTTCCCTCCCCATCCTCGCGTTAAAGTTCCCACCCAGTACCACCATACCCTCCTCTCTTTCACCTAACAGGTCTTTGACCCTTTCTTTAATTCTTTCCATCCCATCCTTATTGTACACTGTCACAAACTCACACGTTACCCCTCCTATCTTTACTTTCCTCTTTTGCACTCCCTACCCCTCTTCCTCTTCATGAGCTTCTTCCTCTAATCCATCTCTAACCCCCGTTATAATTCCCCCACTATCCCTTCCTTTCTTCTTCACTCTGACCGCCTCCTGGAGTCTCCACCTATACCCCCTTGGCAGCTTTGGCTCTATTCTATCCCATTCCTTTCTTTCCATCCACGTCTCTACCAGCCCCACCACATCAAATTTCTGGATATACCTCCAGAACTCCTCATCCTTCTTCTTTACCCCTGTTACGTTCCAGCAACGCACCTTCACAACTCCTCTACCCTGCATTAACCCCACCCCCATACTTCCTACGAAACAAATTCCCCTGCACTTCCTTCAACACCTCTTTCTCCTTGTCCCACACCCACATTTTCTCGTCTATTTTTATTTCCCGATATCCTACCTTCGCCGATCTCCCTTCACTCCTCTCCCTCCTAGCCCTGTCGTACAGCATTCTCTGTACATCCCTTTCCTTTTTCGTCAAATGGTGATCGATGAAAACTTCCTTATCCTTTCTCCTATTTTTATTTCCCATTACCCCCAACTTTTCTTCCCAGCTCTCCAACTTCACAACCGCCACTTCTTTCTCCTTTCTCCCCTTCAACTCAAGTTTCCCTACCCTGCCTTTATTCCACCCTATGCTATGTAGCAGCGCTTCCACGCCCTCCCTTTCTTCCCCGCTCTTCAGCTTCAACCCTCTTATCACAATATTATTTCTCCCACTTTCTCTTCTATCATATTCCCTACCCTCTCCCAAATACCTTTAATCTCGCCCCCGCTACCCCCGTCTCCTATTTCCATTTCCGTCCTGTACACTGGTAAGTATCATGAAAAATGTTCATTGTTTTTCAAAAAATAAAAAAAAAGGTTGACTTTCTTTATATTTGTTTTTGTTTTTCATCTGGAAGGGTAGTTTGAATAGAAAAAAATAATTAGAAGAAAAAAGATGTATTTTATAAAGATATACATCTGTCATTTAAATAGTTTTTCCAATACACCCGAAATAACTTTGAAGTGAATTCAGATTTTTTTGATTGAGCCGAATTTTGACACAGTTAATTTTTAGATTTAAATGAAAGGAATAGGACCGTAGGTCTTTGACCCCTATTTTGAATAACGAAGAGAAGCAATTAGATAACAACAAGGATTTGACGATTTTGAACTGAGACCTATAAAATTGAGCAATTTCCAATTTTTAGCACTTTTTGAACTTATCGTCCAACATCTTGTCCATTTGTTAATATTATAATTCTATTCTTCCATATCTTATTTCTAGCAAGATATCTTCGATAATCGTACAGACTTTATTTAGAAATATTGGTCTTACTAAATATTATTAATTTTGCTTGATTTAATTAGAAGATAGATAGGGACAATCTTTTAAGAGGTAAAATTGCTGTCTAAAAAAAGGCAAGCGTATGAAAGGAGTCAGGCGAAAAAAGTGAAAAAGCATGGGAGGCGAGGCGATCGAGCGGAATTAATGGAATTTAGCGATCGATATATGTAGAGTAGAGGGGCCACGTGCCTTTTGTAGATCAGGGCTCACAACGCGGGCCAGCAACGTAACCCCTTTCGCACACAGGTAGGTTGTTGGTATCGTTCCAGCGGATTACAAAGTGCAATCTTTCCTAATGGGCGAGCATGAGTGGGTGGCATAATGAAAGCGGTGAATCCCATCACGGTGGTGTGGTGTGGTAGGAAAGGCACGTATAAAGGAGGCTTGGAAAGCGCTGGAACAAAAGCTACCACCGTGATTGATCAGCGGTGTAGATGCAGCCTGTTGATACCGACACTGAGCGAGAACTAATCCATATATAATGTGTCCAAAATCACATCGTACTTAGTTTAGAGATATCTCGGAGATCAGATTATTTTAGTTATTCTTTTTTTAACATTGTTAATCATTAGGTTATCTATATGAGATAAGGTTCTTCGATTAAGGTAAATATCCTAATTCCTGATAACACAAATAGTTTTTCGTGCTAATTCGGATCTGATTTCCATTTATTGTCTACATATCCTGACACTGAGCTTCAAGCGATAATAGGTATGATGAAAGTCCTTTTTTGCCACCATTTAAATGGTGGCAAAAAAGGACTTTGGTTCTTCATTCGTATGCATTTCATACTTTAGAAATTGTAGATACTGAAATCGTAGCTGATTCTTTTCTCGAGATATCCTAAAACCAGAATTTCTGTTTTTTTTTTTTTTAATTTTTCTGATTTTCTTGTCTACTTTCGTCTAATTCTTTACGTTCATATTTGAAATAAAAAAGCTGAGAAAAAAGTATTTCAAAAACATGAGAAAATATATTTTTTTGATAATTTAAAAATTGAAAAAATGGGATCATCATAGCACTATATCATTTGTGGAGTCGGAGATGTGGAATGTCACAGATCATGCTTTCTCTTTCATTAAAAACGCATAAAAAGCAGTTATGGAACTGATTTTAACAATGCACAGTTATATAATTATTTTCTGGCTATCATTAATGGTATAAGTGGAACATTTTTATGATCATATTAAGTTTTATATGCATATCTGTGTAGTTTTTTGATCGAATAATAGAATAATTGAGAAGAAATTAGGAAAAATTGAAAAAACAGAAAACGTAATTTTAGGATATCTCGGGAAAAGAATCAAGTATGGTTTCAATCTCTTAAATTTTTAAAGCTTGAAATATATACGAATGAAGAACCGACGACCTTTTTTGTCACTATTTTCATCATACCTATGATCGCTAGAAGCTCAGTGCGTCCTATCAGTGTATGTAGTAGAAGATTTTTAAAAAAAAGAGTGTACACGTTTTCAATAGGTTTCTAACTGCAAATCTAATGCTTAAATTAGTTTTGCAATAACCTGAGTGGTTCTCAAGATAATTGCGAAAAATTTGAAAAGCCTTGAAGTTAAGAGAAGTTTGCAAAAAAAATTGTAAATCTTTTGACCACAACATTTGGAACAATATTCAGCACAAGTGGACAAAATTTTTCAAAATATTATGAAGTTAAAAATTATAATGATCCGAAACTGTCAATAAATCTCGGTTAAATTAAAAAAAAATATATATATATATAATATTTGTATTTCCTTTTTGACGAAAATAGTTCAATGATTGATTAAGCTTACATAAAAAATTATTTAAAGCTTAAATAAACATTGTGGTAAAAGTTATTTTTCAAAATATAATTTTTTGGTACACAAATTTAAAACAAAGAAGATTTAAATAAAATTTTGGTTAAAATTAAGTAAAATTTTAACATAGCATTGGTATTTGTCGAAATTATTAACATTTAATTTGAAAAGAACAATATTATTAGGATTTTTAGCATAAAATGTATGCCATACTGTCATGTCGCGGTCTTTAATTCCGATTTTCTCGAAACAAGATTCTTTTTGCATCAACCCTTTTTTTATTATAATGCAGAATCTTCGTATCTCGGAAAAAATTTTATTTGTGCAAAAAATTAAAAATTTTATTTTTAATCGCAACCCAAAGCCATTTTGGAAAACACGTGAAATGTTACTTTTAAAATTCTCTGTCGATTTACTCGGAATTAGCTAACTATTTTACCTCAAACTTTGTTTACCAGTGTTTAGAATTGCGCAGCCAAGCAATACCTTAGCTCGTTAGTGGACATTTGTTTCATCTTTAAAAAGTCATTCCAATTTTATAGAATGTTTTTTCGCTGTTTTAAAAAATTCAAATATTTCTGGTTACCTAGTTCTGTACTGCCACCCTACAATGCATCTTTAAAACTTGCACAAAAAAAGTTTAAGCTTTGTTGTTAAATAAAAAAGTTTGGTTTAGTCAAAGTGAAATATTCGCAGTCACTCGTTATACCTGGAATATATACGGTCATTTATAAAAAAAAAACACTAAAATCCTTTCAGAATTGTAGTGTCTGTCGATTTTTGTCCAAAAGGTGCTTTTTTCGCACTGTGCGCCACCGCGCGAAATTCAAACCAGCGGCGCGGGCGCAACCGCCTAATAAATAGTATTTACATTGTGCAGTACTGTTTAATATGTTAGAATATAAAATTATATACTTGATAAAACAGCTACTTGGGATAAAATTTTAAAAGAATGTAATCAAAGACCAACGGAATCTTTCAACATTATTATTTCCGCTTTTAGAATTTGGAGTCTCCCAAATTTTCTCTGTATATCTTGCTCCGTTCGAATGAATCGATCAAAATAGAATGCTGATCAGAAGACAACGTCAAAATATTATCACAGTCTAGGAAACGACGTTGGCCGTCTAGATTGTTTAATTTTGCCTCGCGTCACCGCTGCTGGCTGTGCGATTAAACGCGAGACTTGTGTATAACTCCCTTTATGTCGAACGTTGTGTGTGCAGATTGCAGACGGGGCTTGTATCCAGTTTTCCGTTTGATGGCAAAACTACGTATCTAACTGCGTCTGATTTGTCGGCGGGATACTGGTACAGGCTACCCGGGAGCCCTGAACTCAGGAACAAAGTTAGTCGATGAGTCTGTGAATGGTTGTCGTTTATCAACACAGAAAAAGGGAACGGGTATCATCCTCTCTCTAATCCCTTCACTCGGTTATACAAAAGGGTTTCTCTTGTAAAAAAGACTACATATAGAAATCAAAACCTGTGTGGTTAACAAATTTGTTTTCGAAAGTTTCTCCCATGAAGCAAATAGAAATAGAGACCTACCATAATACACACTGATCACAGCCATTTCACAGCTACTTTGAATAAACCCCTACGGGGTAATCTAAAAATTACGTAATGTAGTTTTCTGACACCTCAATTTAAGGTACCTCAATATTTTCTATGCCCCCCCTCCTTTAAAATCTTAACAAGATTTTATAAACTTAGGGAACGAACATACAAAGTAGATGGGTAGGGGGGTTTTAAATACAGATTCCATTTACTGACATGTTAATGGTTCTGTACCATGCTTAAAAACGTGGTTCATATCCGTGCTAAATCTAGAAACTTCGAGATTGGTGTGGAGGGTATTCTAATACATAAATGAATGAGTACCTTTTACATCGATTTCAAAGCTTCTAGATTTAGCACCCGTGCAGAAATCGCCATATATATTACCGATTACCGACTAGGGCCTGATCCGATGTGTACTATCTGGTCCCGATAGGAAGAATTCTGTGGCCCTGACTCGTACCAGACCGGGCTATGTACTGTGACGTCATATAGCCGCTTCGCAGCGCCATCTTAAGCCATATGCGCTAGATGTAATATAACCACAAACATAACCTTAATTTTTGTTTTCCTTCATGCTGTTGTGTTGTAAATGGGCTGGGAGTGTTCGACCGTATAATATATTCTTAACACATTAATAATAAATGCCAAAATTAAGAAGCACACCGCGAGTTCGCAAACATCGTGCTATCAGCAAAATTCCGTTCGAGATAAATTCAATCCAACCGAAGAGGAAGGGCTGTCCCACATGAGCACCGTCTTCTGGAATGCAAAAGACTGGGACGGTAATCAGAAGCAAAGGTCAAAGTAACCATTTTTAATTATTTTTAAGGTGTATTCAAAATAAAGATCAATTCTATTAATTTGGCTTTTTATTTAATATTGTGTTATAGTTATTTTAAAGGATTTTAATTCCCAATAAAAAAGTCAAGAATGTGGCTAGACTCGGGTAATTAATAGGGGCCAGACCGGGAGCAGATCGGGTGTTTGATCGGGCTCATAGACATGGCTCCACTGTGGCTACGTGTTTCATGATGAGTCTGGCCCTGACTCGATTTCCACATCAGGGCTCGATATGAACGAGTCTGGGCCCGGTCGGGGCCACGGCGAAATTTCTGCGCGGGCACGGACATACCAAGATTTTTTTAGCATGGAACGGAAACATGTCGCTAACATTTCGGTTAGAAGAATCTGTATGTAGAAACCCCGTCTATACCTATCTACTATAAAATAATATGAATTCTGTTTGATTAAATAAACGTGAAACCTTAATGGAATTAGTTTTAGAAAAAAAATGTCTAATAAAAAGTATTCAGTCTTACAAATCTACAATTTTATAAGGCCGTCGCTACGTTTGCAGACATTTCGGAACCAGTAGTAGTATTTTTTTGGTACGAATATCGGGACATGGAAAAGAGACTATTTGTACCGAAATTGATTTTTTTGTTACACACAGGCACTGTCATTTTATAATTTCTTCAAGCCGTAAAATCTTGTGTAGTCCGAACTCAGAAAGCATATGCAGTTAAAAATTAACTTTCTTAAAGCAAAATTTCTAGTTTTTTAACATAATATTTTTAAAGTATTAAAAATAAGGCCGTGGCTACGTGTACCGAAATTTCGGTACACTGTTAGAAAAATCTGTATTAAATTTATTACAAATGTATATGAAGTCATTTGCATACACGGGAATTGAAATTTAATATACATTAAAATATGAATAGCTGTACACTTTATATTAAATTTAATATACATGTCGGTATAGCAGCGTGCTTGAAAACTCAAAGTGCTTTTATTTCTTTAAATCTTATCAAATATTCGCAATTGAAGTAATAATCTAGAATTCGTCGATTGAATTGCTTTTCATGATTAAAGTGCAACGTACAAGTGGAACTCTTTCAAAAAATTGCCCTGAATGGTAGAAATTTCATGTGAGTATAGTTGATTGTTGGTTAGGTCTGTCATTTCTTTACGTAATTGAACTTTTCGACTTAAAATCCAATTTTATTTTTGATTAATTGCAAGAAGGTATCATGTTTTATTATTAAGAATCGAAAATTACTGCTAATCTTATTTTGATTTTGTGTAAAATGGAATTATCTGAGCGATTATCATGATTGTATATGAAATTTAATAAACACGTACCTAAATAGGGATTTCATATGCTTGAGATATTAATTTTAATATACATTGGTATTTTAAATTTAATACAATTTTTAACAGTGTACGTATAGCTAGATTTTTTCGGTACGCGTAGCCACTTTCTAAAAATGAACTTTAATGTTGTTTTTAAGCTATTATTCTTTAGTCCGTAAATTATCGAAATTCTTATTTATTTATCGCAGGCTTGACAGTCTTTCCTCTATTCCTCTCTTTTCAACTTTTTATTGTTTTTCTACTTGAATGCAAACTGAATTAATAGAACCCAATAAAAATATCCAACTATTTTGTTTTAAACTCAATTATTTTTGGCTGAAAAGTCTACCATTATACTTTAGGCTAGCAATTATTCTCTTTTAGTTGAAAAGTCAACAACTTCGGTTAAGTCATCTTTTTTTGTCGAAAATTCAACTGTTTTGTTAGAAATTCGTTTTTTGGGGTAACAATTCAAATATTTGATTAAAAATTAACTTTCATGTTCAAAATTCACATTTGGGGGTTGAAAAGGCGAAGATTCTTATTGAATTAAATTGTTTGGCTAAAAACCGTCTTTTTTGTTTCGGTATTCATCTTTTTTGGTCGAAATTTCTTGACAGCAAATTTTTTTCGGCTGAAAACTCCACTATTTTTTCGAAAATTCATCTGTTTGTTTTGAAGATTCATCTTTTCTGGTAGAAATTTCATCATTTTGGTTGAAAATGCAATTGTTTGGTTAAAAATTAATCTTTTTTGATTGAGGATTTAACTATTTTGTGGAAAATTCATCTTATTGGTTGACAAGTTAACTTCTTGGTAGAAAGATCAACTAAATAGTTTAAAATTCATCTTTAGTTACTGCAAGTTCATGTATTTTGTTGGAAATTTGTCTTTTATGGTAGGAAATTAATCTTCTTAGTTGAAAATTTATCTTTTCGGTTGAAAATTTGATTATTTTGTTGAAAACTCAACATATTTGTTTGAAAATTATCCTTTGTATTTAAAAATTTGACTATTTTGTTAAAAATTACTCTTTTTGGGTTAAGAATTCATTTACGTTTATATAAAATTCCGCAATTTGTTTGAACGTTGATTTTTATTTGAAAATTCAATTGTTCTGAAAAAAATGCGTCTTCTTGGCTTGAAAATTTAACATTTTTAAGGACATTTTTTGTTGACAGAATATCTTCCCTGATTCAAAATTCAACTATTTTGTCGGAAAATTAAAAAATTTTGTTGTTTGAAATATCAACCATTCCATTTTTCGTTCAAAATTCACTCTTTAATCTAGAAAATAATAAAAAGTAAGATTTTATAAAACCCCCTCTTCCCCAAAGCATCGTATGTAATTTGTGGCTGATTCCTAATACTGAAAGAACTACCTCAAAGTCCGAATTGCAAATAAAAGAAAAAGTGTACCAGATGTTTAGCTCGAAATTTTCGAAAAAAATGTTAAAATTCCTATGCTTGAACTAGAAAAGGAGGCATCACATCAAAATAATTAGAAAACTCAGTACCAAATGATCCTGCACCTTAAAATCCCGCTTGCAGACGATATTTTCCATAATTTTCAAACCTTGGATTATAACTTGATAGTCTAAAACAATCTTCTCATAAACTAACAGTTATGAAATCCTGGATCTCCTATAGCAATAGGTCGGTGGCTGTTGCGTACAAGACTAAAAATTGGAAATATTTCATTTTTTTTCTTTCTAAATTAATTCGTATGATTTCTTAAATTCAGTGGCGTCATTTATCGATGGCACAAACAAGCTTTATTTTTCGTCTTATCTCTTTGCGCATATCTATCTTTCTATTCATTACACATACACAAGAGAATGTCTCCAGTCGCAGTCTGCGTCTGCCGACAGCAAGCGATTGTCTCAATTTTATTTGAATGTAACAATCTATTTAATTTAGTTTCGGTAGGAACATCATCCAAATCTTTGATTCCAAACTTAAATTACCTAAGACCAATATTTCCAAAAGAAAGTTTCTTTTTCTGGTTATAGAGACTCATAGTATAGGAATTTGCGTCTCGCTCCTCGAATCCATTGGAAGTACCCTTAGCGACTGAACCGCTCCCTTAGCGAGTTACCTCTTCGTTACCGTCTCTTTAGCATCACATGAACCAATAAACATCTTCTTTGATGTCGAGCGCATTAATTAGTAAACGACAAAATTGTATTTAAACAATGCCGGGAAGGTCGAGAGAGATGGAAAGAGAAAGATGGAGGAAAGTAGGCGTACAAACAAACGGCGGCTGAGTAATGCGAAAGGAAACTGACGGGGTTGAGGAGGCTAGGGAGAGGCGGGTCGGGTCGACTTGCTCGAAAACAGAGGTACAGATAGATCCTGCTAATTCCTGAATCTCCTGCCCTCTGAATGATTGTCGAGCATAATGCTTTCCCCTTGTGATATTCAAATTAAAAGCTTCGCTTTCCGGGCCGGAAGTAATTACAGACGTGCCTTTGGGGAGAAAGGACACCCAAATCTCCCTGATTTAAGATTACAAAATGGAGACTCTAGATGAAAGGACATTTCGTATTAATTTTACAGTCATCAAAGTGGTCCCAAATCCAAAAAATTTTAAAAAAATTAAACAAAATGTTTTTAAATTAATAAAATATAAATCTAGATTAATTAGGAACTACCCAACATATTTTCAATAACCTTTTACTTTATACAGTTCGACACTATTAAAAACTCATGTCAACGATTTGTCACTATTGTTTAACAGATCCTATAATAAAGTGAACACAAAAGTGATTAAATAGATATTACATATTATTTTCACATATTATAATTAATGGATAAGGTTAAAAAAAATTAATTTATTTCTACAAATTTATCTTTTTTCAATACATTATTTACGAGGAGGAAGCCTGGCATTGTAAATGGATTACCAAGGATTCTACTTGATTAATTAGACTTATTATTACATTAATTAGATTACTCTGGTTTATAAGTGGATTACTCTGGATTTTCAGGGATTACAAGTGGAATAACTAGGTTTACAATTGGATCACCTCAAATTCACAATTGAATGACCTAAAATTATACTGGATTATTTGGATTGTTTAGATTTATTCGGATAACATAAGAGTTATACCAGATTACATATGGATTACTCCAATATACAAGTGTATTACGTGGATTACAAGTATATTATTTCGAAATTCGAGTGCATTTGCTGGGTTTATAGGTGAATTACATTGGATCACAAGTAGATCACTCCGTCTTACAAGTGGATTACTCTAAATTAAAAATTAATTATATCGGATTATAAGTGAATTACATACGATTACTTATATTAACTAGATTACATGTTGGCACATCGTGGGTGTGGTGAGCCCACACTTGTGGTTATTTATAACTACAAGAAAAACCTAGAAACACTACCCGAATCGGGTAGTGTCACGCCTACCCTGAAAGGGAAATGGTTTAATGGTACAGACATGGATTAACCATGATTAGAAGTGGATCACTAGGGATTACAAGTGGATTACATGGATTTTCGCAAATTAAAATTGAATTTATCTGGATTACAAGCAGATTACTTGGAATTACACTGGATTACTTGAATTACTTTGAATTACCATTTCGGATAACCGAGCAGTTTAGCGGTTTACCAGACTTGTTTCCTCTCGATTTCTTACTTCAGGAAATCCTAAAAATGTTTTAATAGTAATGAATATGTTCAATAAAAGTGACGTATATTCATTTAAATCCAGTTTCAATCCAGCCGATTTTGAATTTAAAATCTAAATTTTCCAAAATAAAATGGTGAATCTAAAATGGCGTCGAAAGTACTCGAAAAATAATTGAATCAGAATGAAAATTCTTGCAGGGCGAGGAGGGCCAGCGCCGACCAGTTAACCCTCAATGACTTTTTAAAAGTTAATAAGATTTGTAATTCATCCATTTTTTCATTTCGAGTCCTACATCATTCTATATCGTATTTCTATAAGTAATAATTGCATGAATGAAACAATTATTTGATCCATTTTGCCCCCCACAGGAGGGTAAAGGCGATCGCAGCTTTTTATAAAAATCAAAACATCTGAAGGTGGGATAATAGGATGGTTCGCTTCTGTGGTATTTTATGTACTGAAAAAATTACCTTTAAACATATCCAGCAGGGAAAATAAGTTATTTTGAATAAAAATAGTGATAGCTGTGATATAACCTCTTATAAAAGAAAGGGAGATAAAAGCAACTGCAGTAATTACAGAGGTATCAGCCTACTAAGTACCGTAAGTAAAATATACTCAAAAATACTTATTCGTGGGGTAATGGAAATCACAGAAGAAAATATATGGGAAGTCCAAAGTGGATTCATGCCAGGAAGATTATGTACAGATCAGATATTTAGCCGAAGACAGATCACAGAAAAAAGCTTGAGAGTAGGAAAAAAAGTTTTCTGTGCATTTATTGACCTAGAAAAAGCATTTGACAAAGTAAATAGAAATAAACTTTGGGAAGTCCTTAAAGAGTACGGAGTAAATGGAGGGCTCCTACAAGCAATAAAAACAATATATACAGGTAGTAAAGCGAGTGTAAGGGTAAATGGAAAACTGAGTGACTGGTTCGATATTATGCAAGGCGTGAAACAAGGATGCGTTATGTCCTCGTGGCTATTTATCATATTCATGGATAAGTGTCTAAGAACTGCCCTCTTCAATGAAGAAGGTGTAGATCTCGAAACAGTGAAGGTACGTGGGTTAGCTTTCGCAGATGACAAGATTGTTATGGCAAAATCAATCGAGGACTTACAAAGAATTTTAAATAAACTCAATACGAGCATGAAGAACATGGGCCTCAAAATTAACATAAACAAAACAAAAATCATTGTGTTTGAAGGAAAAAGTAATAAAACAATGTGCAACATTGTCCTGAATGATAAGAGATCAGAGCAAGTCGACCAGTACGTATATCTGGGTAGCCTATTCACTAGCGACGGAAAAATATATGGGGAGTTAGATAGGCGCATAAATAAGGGTAAGCAGGTTATCGGTAGAGCAGGGTCTATCCTAAGAAATAAAAACATATCAAAAAAAGCTAAAATGGCTATACATAATTCTATATTCGTACCGACTGTACTATATGGTAGCGAGACATGGACCTGTCAAGAGAAGGACAGGAGTAAAATTAACGCGATCGGCATGAAACCTCTGCGCATAATATGCGGGAAAACACTGATGGACAAAGTCCGAAACGAGACAATCCTCAAAGAATGTGGTACAGGAGAGACACTAGTTGACATATGGAAAAGAAATCAGTTAAGATGGTTCGGACATTTTGAAAGAATGAAAGATGAACGACTGACCAAACAAGTGTATAAAGGTAAAGTAAATGGAAGAATGCCCAGAGGTAGACCGCCGAAAGAATGGTTAGAATCTGTAAATGAGACATTAATCCGTAGAGACATAAGAAGCCATAGAAACACAAGAGCTTGCATGAAAAAATGCATGGACGTGAAGGAAGCTAGTGTAGTATGCCAGGACAGAAAAGTGTGGCGACAATTAGTTTGTAAACAGAGTGACAATAGAATGAATGACGCCTGAAATAAAGACCTTGGATACTAATGGGCCCAAGTGGGGAACCATACATAACAATTTTGCGAGGCTCTTCACTTGGGGTGATCGCTAGCGAGATTGATTAGCAACCTGGGTCTGAGCAGCGTTGCGGAATAATCGTGTCATTTAAATAAATAACACGAGAATTCCAGATCAATCTAAAATATCTATACCTAACACTTATATACCTATCTACCTCATACCTATATATCTACCTAATTTATACCTATATACCTATATACCTATATACACACTACTATTTTCCAACCGAGCAAGTCACGCCTACCCCGAAAGGGAAATGGCTTAATGGTATAATAATAATAATTCGTTGACATTCTACTAGAGACGGACTACAGGCAAAGGTTTCCGTACCAATACAAAAAACCTACTCTACCGATTATGTATTGCTATTAACGAAGGTTATATTTTATTGAAAATTGTGGAAATGAGCTATTTTTGGAATTTTTAGGTGGATGTCATCTTAGATTTTTTTAAAGTTTGACTTCTAGAATCATTGGATGGTTTCTAAAGCCACATTTTGTTTCTATAGCAGAGTTCGGAAATATTTAGTTAAAGACTGCAAAATTGAGTTATTTTTGGAATATTTATTGGCGGTCATCTTTTAATTGTTTTAAATTTTAATTTTTCCTGTCCGCCATTTATTTTGAAGTAATTCACCTAATTTTTTCACAATTTTTAATTAATCTTAGTTAATAAGTATTGAAAATTCCATTTTTTACTCAATTTTGGATCTGCTATTTTTGAAATTTCCATAATTTTAACTATTTTTAAATAATGATATTTTAAGCGTTGCATAGAAATTATCGACCAATGTGGAAGGTTAATTTGAATAAAAATGGCCAGAGTTACGCAAATCAAACGTTTCTGCACGATTTCTCCTATGTTAATGTTACGGAAAACTTCAAGAGCCTGGGACGGTGGATAAATATGAATTGATTTGGCTAAAATTTGTAGGAGATTCTATTTTTGGTCATTCGTACCAGAATCGCGAGTGAGAGTAATCAGGTCCGGCGCAGTCCATATTTTGCATGTCTGGAGTTCGTAAAAGGGGTGAAAGTGGGAGGGGGGGGGGATTTTACTTTTTATTTATTTTAAAGAGATGGTTCTTCGTACATGGTTCCTACAAATAAATGCGTTTATAATTTTATTTAAATCTAATTTATCCGAAACAGTCTTGGCGAATATGTAATATCGCCAGATTATTTAGCCGGTTTTGCCCCATTGTGGATCCTAACTACGTTTTCACCACCACCTGCACAAACAAGGCAATCGCGATTTGTTAATTGTAAGCAAATTATATGAATATCAAAAAAATAAGGTTAACGAAAATAAACCATTTTTGACAACTGATAATATCGTAATAAATAAGAAATTAGAAAAATGTTATAAAATATAGCTTGCTACAAAATATTCCTCAAAATTCATTGATTTTTTGCGCGATTTTTGAAATGTTTATGAAAATATAAAAAAAGATCATGAAAAATCTCAATTGTTAGGAAATTTTGAAAACGATGCAAAATTGCGAAAAAGCAATGGTTTTTTTATAGAATTTTCGTAGAGACACATGTTCACGATTGGCTTGCCAATGAAATATGTTTTTGTACGTGGACAATAAGGAGACACATATTTTTTTAAGTTGCCATAGCAAAATTTATACATTCTTTATGGAAAGTTAAAAATTTTGAGGATAAAATAAGTCTTTTGCCATTTTTAATTTAAAAACGTTGCCATTTTTGCAATTTACGATGTTTCAAGGTTTTTCTTATATCAGCTTATCCAGTTTTTTGCACTCTTTCAAAATTCACAAGAAAAATTCAAAAATAATACAAAATGGTGAAGTTATTTTTAATTTTTGAAAGAAAGAAAAAAATTCTCAAAAACCCCACCTTATTCAGAAATTTGCAGCAATGATAGGTATACTAATATAGTCGACGTACCATACATTTTCTTTTTGGTAATTTTTTGTTTTTCAAGATACATTTTTTTCAAATCCTTGCTTTTTTTGCAATTTTTGAGTTTTTAAGGTTTTACTTGTTTTAGTTGTCAAGTTTTTTTTACTCCTTTGAAACCGATGAAAAAAAGAATGCAAAAAGAATACAAAATGGTAAAGCTGTTTGGATTTTTTTTAAATTATAACACGCCATTTTCTCAAAATATGTAGCTACATTTTTTTCTGTTAAAGTTTTCAGGAGTGATAGGTAATAAATATTTGAGACGAACTGAGTCTTAATTTTTTCGCCGAAAAACGAAGGAAAAGTAACCAGCTTTGCCGTTTTTGACGCATTATATCGTTATGCCCAATAAAATAACATTTTACTGATTTTAAGTAAAAAAATAACAGTAAACTATTTTTTATTCTTTCTTCATTTATCTCGTCGGCTTTGTAAAAGTGAAAAAAAATTGACAAACCGAAACAAGAAAAACTTAAAATCTCAAAAATTGCAAAAAGGCAAGGTTTTGAAATTCAAATTAAAAAAAAAATTCCTTCCGAAAAGTACAAAATCCAGCCGATTTATTCTGGAATTAACCCAATATACGAACCAATATATTATTCTGAAACTTATTAAACTTATGGTTTTCGGTATCGCAGTCAGCTCCCTTCTTCTTTTGAGTAGTGGTTAAGATTTTATTCTTATTTTCTATATCACAATTATTATTCTCGCTCACATTAAAAGAGCAAATGCTATTTCCTTCTTTCATCGATTGAAGAAAATTGGAAGAAATTATACCTGCAAATTTGAAATGTTGACAATCGAAAAGTTTCTCGTCAGAAATCGCCAGAATTTCTGATTTTTCTGACTATTCCTAACTATTCTTTAGTAGAATTTTAAGTAGAATAAAAAAGAATATTTGAATAAAAAATTAATCGGGTTATTTTGAGAAATTGAATTTTGAAAATTTTGGAAAAAAAGGTTTTAACTAGTATTACGGAATTTTCCGTAAAAATAACCGGTCAAGTAAAGAGCTAGGGGGCCAGTTTCAGGAAATTTTCCGTAGCGTTAGTCCTGAACGAACTGGAATCTTACAGAAAATTCCGTAACGGTAGACAGTTCAACAAAAAAATTAAGACGTTGTCAAAAGTGATATTTGAAAATATTAAAAAAAAATCAAAAATGAAAATTTGAACATCTTTTTTTGCAAAATATCGGAGATGTTTTTTTCTTTTGGTAAGTTGTGCAAGTGTATAAAAAATTGAAGAGAGGAGCGTTTGACGTTTCTCAGTCCGGTGTGGAATATGTAAATAAATCGAAAACTATTTTTTTTTAATTTCAAATAAAGAAGTATTGTAAAAAAAATATATTATAAAACTTTCAACTTACGGTTTTCTCCATCACAGTCTATTTCCTTCTTACCTTGAGTGTTTACATTTTCACTCCTATTTTCGAAATCACAATTTTTATCATCACTAATATTACAAGAGCTAAAGCTATCATCTTTCTGACGCAGGAAAAATTGTCTAAAAGCTGCGTTTTTTATCACTTTTTCCTCCTTCAACTTCTCCTTTGCTCACATTCGTGTCTGACAATCACTTCGTTTACGTTCAATCATTTTGAATTTAAAAGAGATGTTCTCAGTGCAAAATGCAATCTAAAAATGAGAACTCTGGCCTAATAATGAGGCTAGAGTTTTGTGCCAATTATTGTTTCTACTCGTGAGACAGGTATATTGTCAAAGTGACCGAAATGAGTAGAAATAACCATAATCATGAGGGGAAACCCCGTGTCCAGACTACGGGCTCGGCGTGGAGCCCCTGTTGAGCGACAACTCGAGAACAATAAATTTAGAACTATAAACATCCAAATTTTACAAGCCCATGGTGACGACCCATGCAAACTTGAAGTTTCAATTCTTCATCAAAGGTCAGGTACTTAGTGAAGTGCGTGAAGGGTACACAAAACAAGGTATCACCGATACCATTGCCGAAAAGAGAAATCGAAAACGAACAGTGCAGAACCCAAACAAGAGATATATTTTTGAAGCAAAAGTAAATTTTTCTATCTTTCCGTCCAGTTTTCCATGTATGGAATTTCCATGGTTGAAGATTTACATGTCTGGAGTTCTCCGTGGCATCCATGCGGGCTGCGCCGCCCCTGAGAGTAATGAATTACCAAAATAAATTTTTACAATGTAAATAAAGACAATCCTAATGGTAAGCGTCACTTGTAAATGTATCACGCCATTCTTGCGGGTACATTTAAACTTACGATTTTTATCAAGTTTTAATTATTTATCAAATATTCGCGTCTGATGAAGACCCTGATGTTAAAAATTTGCAATCTATCGAAAAGGATCACCGAAACGGGACTATGTCTGTTTTGCAAATGTCAATCATAATCGCTTTGGGATACTTTTTCCTCTCCGGATTTTGCATCAATACCCAAGAACATTTTTTATCAGACGACGTCTCCTATTGAAATGGCACAAAGTCTCCGTGATTGTTTAAGCGTTTGAGTGACAGCGACGAGAATGTAAACGCTCGTGTATCCGCCTATTAATACCTGCGGATATGCCAGTGAAGCTGAACGCGTTTGATTGATTTAAACAGCTCCCCCGTCTTATCCTACGACAGATACAAATGAATCGGATGGGCCATCCCGAGCGCTCTATGGGCGTAATCCTTTAAAGGGATATTCGGTCTCTGTTTCGCTTCGGTTAAGCTATATAAATAGACGTGGGATGTTTGCAATCAGCGCCGTCCGTTCAAGGCAAGCAAACTTGGGGGTGGGCCTTGGCCATTTGGAAATGAGTCCCCCGGCGGGCCCCACCCTTTGCAGATTCCACCCTTAACCATGACACAGGGCGCATCGATACTCCAAGTTCACGGTACGCGATTCCCTTTCTCTCAAACCCTCAAAGGTTGCCTAACCTTGTACGAAGGGGAGAAGCAGGACTCATTAGGATTCAGCCTGCCGCGAACAATCTGTTGCAGTTCCTGTAATTGAGTCGCTTTATCCAGCACTTGAATTTTTTATTTGCGGAGGACGAAGGCGAGACATTTTTAATTTTTCACGCTTTTATTTTCAAATTAAGATATATTCTTAATTAGGATGTACTCAGAGAATAGTTGAATTAAGCCCATCACAAAATTATATACAGCCTGTCGTCTACATTTTTCGGAATAGGAATTAATAGAAAGAAACATGGAAGGAAATGGGTAGGTTGTCTTCGAGGAGGAAACAACTCTGGTTATCCGCAGGACCGCTCGAATATCCGAAATAGCAATCCGGGAATATAAGTATTCTAGTGTAATGCCAGATAATCGACTTTTTATCATAACTAATCCTTTTGTAATCCTATACATGTCCCACCACATTTGAACGGGCCGGTACTGGGTGATAGAGGACAAAAAAAGAAACAGAAAAGTCTTCTGGCAAAATCTGACCTGGGCCTTAGTTTGGACACAGTAAAGCTTCAAATTTGGGCATAATGAATCAATCGGAATCGAGCTTAGCAACCACTTGTTTGGCTCATAAGTGTTAAAATAGTATGCGTGCTGGTGGTTCACTTCAGCTCCCGCAAAAATGTCACATCGTTGATCCTTGATTGTTTCTACAAGACGCGAAATTCAAGCCTTTACATTTTTTTAAATTCTTAGTTGTTCTTGCAAACGTTTATTACCGTCCTTGAAATAAGATAACATTTTCTCAACCTAAAAAATATGAATTTCAATTTAATACAGAACTTTCCTGACATTTCATGTAAGAAAACCAACAAAGATGTTTAAAATTCAGAAGGCCAAACGAACTTTTGTTCTTCAAATTAAGCTACAAGTCTAAGATGAGAAAAAACATTTCACACCTCAAAAAGAAATTCTCTGTGATTCGTCGCAGAAATTTTGTTACGTTTTTTTTATAAAACCGACAAAGTAACTTAAAACTCGGAGAAACAAAACAAACTTTTGTTATTGAAAATTAATTAACAAGTCTACGATAAGTAATTCTTTGCGATTCATTACAAAAATGTTCGTTACATTCATTGTAACAAATTTAAAAAAATTAAAAATGGGAAATCCAAACAAACTATTGATCTTTAAAATTAACCAACAAGTCTAAGATAAGAAAACACATTTTTAACACCAAAAGTAATTCTTTTGCATGCGATCCAAATTTGTTGTTACATTTATTGCTAAAAAAAACAATAAATAAATCTAAACCTGGGGAAACGAAACGAACTTTTGTTCTTTAAACTTCACTAACAATTCTAAAATAAGAGACACATTTTGTACCAAACGAAATCAATTCTTTGAGATTCATTGCAAAATTTTTGTTACATTTATTGTATCAAAACTAACAAAAAATTGAAACCGGGAAAACCAAACAAACTTTTGTTCCAGGAAATGAATAAACAAGTCCAAGATAAGAAAACTCATTTTCAAATCCTCAAAAGTAATTCTCCGCTAATCTCTACACAATTTTTGTTACATTTAATGTAAAAAATTGAACAAAGAATTAAAAGCTCGGGAAACGAAACGATCTTTTTTTTTTTTAAATAACCAACTAGTTTAAAATTCGAAAACACATTTTGAACCTCCAAAAGTAATTCTTTGCGATTCATTGCAAAAATTCTGCTACATTAATTGTAACAAAGTTAAAAATACTTAAAGTTGGGAAATCCAAACGAACTTTTGTTCTTTAAACTTAACTAACAACTCTGAAATTAGAACACACATTTTGTTCCCTCAAAAGTAATTTTTGGGATCCATTGTAAAAATTTTGTTACATTTAATTGAACGAAACTAAAAAAAAATGTAAAGCTCGGGAAACGAAACGATCTTTAGTTCTTTAAAAGTAACCAACAAGTTGAAAATAAAAAAGTACATTTTGAATCCCTAAAAGTAATTCTTTGAAATTCTTTTAATAAATTCTGTTACCTTAATTTTAACAAAGTTAAAAATAATTAAACATGGCAAATTCAAACGAACTTTTGTTCTTTAAAAATAATCAACAAGCTTACAATGACATTAATTGTAACAAAGTAATTTTTGGGATGCATTGTAAAATTTTTGTTACATTCAATGTAACGAAACTAAAAAAAAAATGTAAAGCTCGTGATACGAAACAATCTTTAATTCTTTAAAAATAACCAACCATTTTTTTGCATTTATTTTAGGAAAAACAATAAAGAAATGTAAAGAAATTTCAAACCCCCAAAACTTTAATTATTTTCAACTGTGTTACAAGTAATATAACAGAATTTATGAAAAAAATTGCTAAGAATTACTTTTGGGGGTTCCAAATCTGTTTTTTCATTGTAAGCTTGTTGATTATTTTTAAAGCACAAAAGTTCGTTTCGTTTCCCGAGCTTTAAATTTTGTTTTATTTCGTTATTATAACACTAAATGTATCAAAAATTGTGTAATAAGTTAGAGAGAAGTACTTTTGCGGCTTTTAAATGAGTTTTCTTATTATTAAATTGATGATTTATATTCAAAAACGAAAGTTTGTTTGGTTTCCTCAGATTCAATTTTTTGTTGGTTTTCTTACAATTTTGTTTTAGTAATAATAAACATATCAAAAAATTGCAACGAATTGCAAAGAATTACTTTTGGGGTTTAAAAATGTGTTTTTTTATCTTAGACTTTTGTTGGTTAGTTTTAAAGAAGAAAAGTTTGTTTGGATTTCCCATCTTTAACTATTTTTAACTTTATTACAGAATTAGCAGAATTATTAGAATTAGAAGAATTTTTGCAATGAATCGCAAAGAATTACTTTTGGAGGTTCAAAATGTGTTTCCCGAGCTTTAAATTCTTTGTTTAATTTTTTTACATTAAATGTAACAAAAATTGTTTAGAGATTAGCGGAGAATTACTTTTGAGGATTTGAAAATGAGTTTTCTTATCTTGGACTTGTTTATTTATTTTCTGGAACAAAAGTTTGTTTGGTTTTCCCGGTTTCAAGTTTTTGTTGGTTTTGTTACAATAAATGTAACAAAAATTTTGCAATGAATCTCAAAGAATTACTTTCGTTTGGTACAAAATGTGTCTCTTATTTTAGAGTTGTTAGTTAAGTTTAAAGAACAACAGTTCGTTTCGTTTCTCCAGCTTTAGATTTATTTATTGTTTTTGTAGCAATAAATGTAACAAAAAATTTTCATCGCATGTAAAAGAATTACTTTTGGTATTAAAAATGTGTTTTCTTATCTTAGACTTGTTGGTTAATTTTTAAAATCAAAAGGTTGTTTGGATTTCCCATTTTTAATTTTTTTAAATTTGTTACAATTAATGTAACAAAAAATTTTGTAATGAATCGCGAAGAATTCCTTATCGTAGACTTGTTAATTAATTTTCAATAACAAAAGTTTGTTTTGTTTCTCCGAGTTTTAAGTTACTTTGTTGGTTTTATAACAAAAATGTAACAAAATTTCTGCGACGAATCACAGAGAATTTCTTTTTGAGGTTTGAAATGATTTTTCTCATCTTAGACTTGTAGATTAATTTCAACAACAAAAGTTCGTTTGGTCTTCTGAATTTTAAACATCTTTGTTGGTTTTCTTACAAGAAATGTCAGGAAAGTTCAGTATTAAATTGAAATTCATCTTTTTTAGGTTGAGCAAATGTTATGTTATTTTAAGAGCGGTAATAAACGTTTGCCAGAACAACTAAGAATTTAAAAAAATTTAAAGGCTTGAATTTTGCGTCTTGTAGAAACAATCAAAGATTAACGATGTGACATTTTTGCGGGTGCTGAAGTAAACCGCCAGCACGCACACTATCTTAACACTTATGAGACAACCAAGTGGTTGCTAAAGCTCGATTCTGATTGCTTCATTATGCCCAACTTTGAAGCTTTACTGTGCCCAAACTAATGCGCAGATCAGATTTTGCCAAAGGACTTTTCTGTTTCTTTTTTTGTCCTCTATCGCCCAGTACCGGCACGTTCATAGGTGGTGGGACACCCTGTATAATCCACTCGTAAGCCTAAGGAACCTACTTGTAATCCACTTCTAATCCTGGGTACTTAACTGCTTGTAACTTGTAACTACTTGTAATCTCAAGTAATCCATTTGTTATCTTATGGAATGCCTTTGTAATTCTAGTTAATGCAATTGTAATAGTATAGTATATAGAATAATCCTGGGCAATCTATTTGTAATCCTAGGTGGTCTACCTGTAACCCTGGGTAATTCACTTGTTATCAAAGTAATCCAGTATAATCCTGGGAAATCCACCTGTAATCCTAGGTAATCTCCCTGGTGGAAAAATCATCCTGTATTTTTTCCGCGGCCTTTCTGCAATCACGTTTGCAGATAAATGCAGATCAACCTTCCTTCTTTCATCTGTAAAACTCCCTAATTTCTCTGCTAATTTGGTCTCACGGATATTTGCGTGAAAATTAGTATGTAGGGGAAAATTATTTGCAACGAAATGGAGAGAATCTCGGAATTTCTCTGTCCATCTTCAGCCAATTCTCTGTAAATTAGGTGTGACGGTAATTTGCAGAAAAAAGTACCATGTGGAGAGAAATATTTGCAGACAAATGCAGGGAAGCTCTGCTTCTTTCTGCAGTTTCTCTGCAAACTAGGTCTTACCGAGACTTGCAGACAAATGAAAAAATTTGCTTCTTCCTGTAATTATTATGTCAATAAGATGTGACGGAGATTTGCAGTAAATAGACTTAGAGGAAATTCCGCGAGAAGAAATTCTCGCAGAAAGGTGCAGGTAAAGTCTGCTTCTTCCTGTGATTTCTTTGTAAATAAGGTGTAATGGAGACTTGCAGTGAAAAGAATTAGAAGAAATTCACCGAGAAACACTGCTGATAGCAAAAAAACGGGTCAAGTCTGCCGCTTCCTGTAGCTAGATATTTGTTATATTTTGTATTTATTTCCGGTCAAAATAACAAACATCTCTTTGAATACTTATTGAGTAACTGTACTAACATTTTTTAAAGTGGCAATTAATTAAGTTATTTCGGGGAGGATTAAGAATACAATACACAGCATACTCGTAAAATTATATTATGATTTATTTCCACAATTAAAAGTTCCTAATGACCAAGGATGATTTTCACCAAGGTAGACTTTCACGTACATTTTTGATAAAATGGGAGAGGAATTCACAAAAACGCAGAGAATTCATTCCCGCAGGACAATGCAGAGGTTCTCTGCATCTTATTTAATTTTTCCCAATTGCAGTAGTAAAGCAGAGACAATTGCAGATACCCAGTACGAACATTTAGAACAATGCAGAGAACTGTCTGCCGCAGAGTAATGCAGAGTTTCTCTGCATTTTTGCTGAAGTGTTTGAATTTAAGGAGGAATATGCGATGAGTAAAATCCAAGATTCTTTAATGCCCTTTAAGTATGTTAAACTAATATTAATTCCGCGTCATTTTGCAAAAAATAAGAATTTTTTACCACGGTTTGTAGAAAATATAAGCTTTTACATAAACATTGTGTGTTATGGACCTAACCTAAAGGAATCATATAAATCGGAGATTTATGTTCGAAAATCCAAGATATTTAATCACAAAACTGATTACATTGGAAAATCAACTTTTTTAGTTTCGGCAAAAATAAGAAACTGGGATCTTGCCACAGTTGAATATTTATAAAATAATTTTGAAATCGAATAAATCAGCAGTCAACAAAAAAAACTAATGGAAGGTGGCAACGCTGTTGCTTTTTAGCAGACAATTGCAGCAGCCGCTTCGAAGTCCAAACAAGGCCTGCCAATGAAATTGGCGGAAAGTAATACAAATTTGAATTATCGGAATTACAAATTATTATTATTATTTTAATATAATAAATAAATAATCAAAAATTGTATTCATTTTAAATTTATGATATAAATTCATAATAGTTAAAAGTCTCTACGTAGGTATTATAACAAAAACAATTCTCATAAGAATCTTGTAAATATAAATTTGGAATAAAGTGGGATTCTTTTAAATTTTGAATTTAAAATTTGTAACAAAACCAATACTTATAAAAATTCTGTAAATATAAGTTTGGAATAGAGTGGGATTTTTTAAAGTATTCAGTTTTAAATTTATAATAAAAACAATACTTAAATTTTGAATTTGAAATTTCTAACGAAAATAATACTTATAAAAATTCTACGTAGGTATTTAAATTTGGAATTAAAAAATATATTATCACGTACACAAATTCCAAATAAATTTGAAATTTTTTAAAAATTTGGAAATTTATAACAAAAACAATATTCATAGAAATTCTGCAAATATAAATTTGGAATACAGTGAGATTTTTTAAATTTCGAATTTGAAATTTATAAAAAAAACAATACTTATAGAAATTCTGTAGATATAAATGTGGAATTAAGTGGGTTTTTTTTTAAATATTTGATTTTGAAATTTAAAACAAAAACAATACTTAAATTTGGTATTGGCAGTTTTTAACGAAAACAATGCTCGTAAAAAATCTGTATATATAAAGTTTGAATAATCTGGGAATTTTTTTAACTTTGAATTTGAAATTTATAACAAAACCAATACTCATAAAAATTATCTGAATATAAATTTGGAGTGAAGTTGGATTTTTAAAAATTTTGAATTTGAAATTTATAACTAAAACAATATCCGCAAAATAAATAAAAAGAAATACATAAATATTTACGAATAAGCGTACCTAAATCACTATTGACATTGCCGTCGAAACCGTCTTTGTTGTACACATTATCTGTTTTATACTTAGAAGTACGAATTTTATAGTCCGATAAACATAAGTTACATCTTACTGCCATGTTTTTTACACACATACTGATTGACTGCAATTTTTCTCCTCTTATTTAATTCCCAAATATGCTCTTTCCACTCGATCTTTCGGTTTGTCGGAAGCCAGCCCTTTTTACGAAACATTTAAAACGCCACGTTTCATGCGTTTCGAATACTACAGCTGACTACTACGAAAGTCAAGATACTGTATATATTCCGCAACGTTGCCACGTTTCGTCGTAATTTTACAATTTACAAAATGATTCATTATATTATGTTTTCGAACAAAAAGAAAAGCTACTGTTATTGAAAAGCATTATCTATATCACTACAACACTTTCGTATCACATGATTTTGATAGAAGTGTTTTATAATAATATGTTTTTAACTTTTCGGGGTTGGTACAACTGAATTTTCAAATTTTGTTTTGTAAATTCTTCAGTCATTTTACATTTGATTTTCAAAATTTTGCGCATATTTGATTCCCATTAAACTAAAGACTTTTTTAATAATACTTATGTAGTTTATATCAGTCTATTTATGTACTTTACTACAAACGTTCACATGATTCAAAAGTTGCATATGTTTCTCCTTAAGCAGTAAAGCAGAGACTCTTGTAGAGTATTTGCGAATATTCTTTGCAGAAAACTCGCTAAAAAATGCATGCGATTGCAGACCATTTTTTGAAGAAGAGTAATTCCGAGTTCTTCTGCATTTATGCTAAAGTGTTTCAATTTAAGCAGTAATGTAGGAGACGTTTGCAGAGTACTTGCAGAGCTAATTTCAGGAATATTATGAAGTAATTTGCAGAGAATTTGCAGAGAATTTTTTCCACCAGCCCTACTTGTAATCCCAGATAATCCACATATTATCCCAGTCAATCCATCATAATTCTGAATAATTCACGAGCAATCACACATAATCCGTTGCAATTAGGAGAAATCCAATTGTAATATGGAGTAATACGCTTGTAATCTGGAGTAATCTCCTTGTAATACTGTAAAATCCTGCTTAATCCACTTGTTATCCCAGGTAATCCAACGGTCATTCTAGGTAATCTACTTGTAATACCAAACAATCCACTTATAATTACAGAAAATCCAATATAATCCTGCGTTATCCACTAGTTATCTCAGATTATTCATTTACAATCAGGTGTAATCAAATTGTAATCCATTTCTATTCCTTCTTACAATGCGACAGGTTTTTAATAAAACCACCTTCTGAGCTGCTGCCAGCGCCACAGAAAAAACAGAAGATAAATTTCACATCGATTTCTGACGAAAGATTCTTTGCAACAAAAATTAACTTCAGAGGATAAAATTTACACAAATATCGGTTAAACATTCTTTTGTTTTTCCATGACAAACACATGTCTTTTGAAAGACGCGAAGTTGGCTAAACAAAACTTTATCGCTCTAAAAAATGGCCTGCAACAAATTTTATTCATAGTTTTTTCTGTGACCCTACTGACTCCTAGATGTTCAAGATGTTCAGTGTATCTTGCTTGTAAATTGTCTGTAGCTGAAATCGCAACAGGATGAATAGATGCATGTTTTGCATTCCTCCATATTGTCTTTACTGCATGCCTTAGCCTGCTATACTTATGGATCTTGGTTGTATAGGTTGCCTGCGAATTCCGGGAAAGTGGGCAAGCAATGTCGATAATTCCACCTTTTTTCTCACGCATCACGATATTGGGCCGATTGGCTTTGATATAATTATCCTTCTGGATAGTAACATCCCAAAATAAGATGCATCCTTTGTTTTACAAAACAAGCACTGGAATGTATCTATAGAAATTTAGTATTATTATTTTAAAAAATGAGGAAAGCTCATTTTTCTCTCAGGTTTAAGATGGTTACAGCCCAACATGTCTAAGGCATTTTTGTTTGAGTTGGATTTTCGAATAGTCTGCACGGAGCTCTCTCAGTACATATCATCAGTCACGGATACATTTTTGTAATGCATTCAAGTGATCTGGTATTGACATATTGGGCAAATCCCGGTTCTTTACCCCACCAACCATGGACTGGGTTGCAGCCAAGTGCAAAATTTCCAGAGTCAGTCACGGACGCATTCTTGTAATGTGATTAGGTATTCAGAGAGAATGAGCTTATTTCTTTTTAGTATATTTTGATAAAAGCTTATTTAAAAAAAATGTTCCAGGTCCTAATACACTACTTCTTCACACAGTTCCAATGTCGGTTTTCATAATTTTATTTTTTTGACCCACCCTATTAATAAGCATAATTATCTTCCTGGAAAGTCAATATCTCAGCTTCCTCCATTACTTAGAAACAAATACAAACACCCTTCTAGAAACGCTCGCTTCCGTTCGTCAACTATCGGAACTTCTGCTTCTCGACACCACCAGCAATCGTACTTTCCAAGTTTCTCTATCGACGAGACTGCATCGCAGGAGAAACATCAACAGGGATATTAATTAGTTGGAAAATCTTCTGTTTACCGACCCAAGTAATGGAGTGTAAACCTGCGTCAATTTTTCCGTCCTCAAGCATTATAAATCTAATTTTATCAGAAACAACCTTCAACTTTTCAAAGAGGTCCAATTTGTAACAGATTTTCTTTTCTTTGATTTTAATTTTAATTTACAGTCATTCAGCTTAACTGGGTCTTTGATATCGAAACACTTTGAGTTTACGTTTATAATATCGGAACAGTTCCAGGGAGCGATGGGACGTTATACAGTAGTCATCATCAACGTAACCGTGTGCAGCGCTACCAATAGATTCTGTTTGCACTGTACGTAAGATCCGCGAGACTCAAGCGTGTGTATCTTGGCCCGCCGATATCTCCTTCAGTCAGGAATATTTAGTCAGATGAGGAGACTCGAACAAACGCCTCTAAGGCTTTCTATTAAGGCGACTCTTTGATGTAAGCTACCATGAAGCGCTTTCCTACCCCTCCCCCACATCCACCCACTCACTGACGTAGCGTCGATATCGAATTGGGGACCCTTCTCGAATCCTATGTCCTATTTTTAAAAATAATAGTAATTATTAAAGAATGAAAGAAATATGGAACTAGGAATTGATAGAATGCAATTGATAGAATGGAATTGATAGAATGGAATTGAAATAGACTCCAATGAGAAATTCAGCTCTTTTTCATAATTTTGCCGAAAAATGAAAATTCCTGAAATCTCAAATTCCCGAATGGAAATAAAACTACCGAAAATATTTATTCCGAAATTTTAAAACTCGAATTTTCAAATTCACCAAATTATCAGATTCGTCAAATGATCAAATTCCCGAAAATAGTGTATCGCCGATTTTACAAATTCCTGGAAAAAAGATTTAATATTACATACACTTGAGAACAAACACCCCATATGAAATAAGAAATTATTATAACCGATGTGTAAACTATTACAACTTTTTCGTGGGAATTCAAAAATTCGGCAATTTACTTTTTTTCCGAATTTGAAATTTCGGCAATTTACTATTTCTTCTTCTTTCCAACAATATGTCCTATTTTCTCACTATGCTTTTTATTTCCCGTTTGAATTCCATTTTTTTATATTCCCTTTTACAATGTTGTATCCCATTCGACTTCTATACCATTATATTTTTAATTATCCCATTCTATTTTTGCAGCTTTTAGACTTTCTTTTTCTTCTGATCTAATAAACTCGTTCCTTTATCAGAGTTAATGAAAAATTTGTCAAAAATAAATGACATGTACGATGCTTTAATACCTGATAACAAATGTTGACTGTTCAAAGAAAATTTGATAAACAAATATAGATTTTCGTTATGTTTCAACCGAATGTTTTTTTTAGTGGAATTAATTTTAATATACCTTGAAAACTCCTTCACTTATGTTACTTTATCAGGGAACAATAATTGTTTATTTTATAAATAAATTCACAGCTTGATCACTTTTCAACAAATGGATGTCGTTTTTCTTTACGAAATAGACAAATGCTAATGACGCAATAACGCGTAATAATGTGCAATTATGCGTAATTCTCGGGTAATAGCGAGTAGAATATTCCGTTTACGCTGTACATTTGTTAAATTTTTTTTTCCATACTCGATTCTTTCTATTGTATCCCCTTCAAAAGATATAATACAAATCACCCTGAGTGAATTCAATTATTATTTTATGTATGTGAAAAAATCAGATTTTAATGTTTTTCTATGAAAAACACAATCCATGGGTGTCAGAAAGAAATCAGAAACAATAATAGTGTCAATTTATTCAGAAACAAGTACTCAGAACAAAATTTACCTTGAGCGACCACTAAATATATATATTTTCATTTTTTCATAAAATCAGGTCTTATTTTCTCACAAAAAGGAATAATTTGTGGGAAGCAAATGATTAAAAAGAAATAAAAAATGAAAAAGCACCCTTTTGAAGAGTTCTTGAAACTAAACATCTATTGAATTAGTTCAAGCACTCCTAATTTTCAATAGTCCTACTTTCGAACGAATCTGAATTTACATGATTTTGATCTTTCTGAAATTATGATTCAAGTATTGAAAGACATTTACTTCTAATCTTTGGAATGTTCCAGTCTAAAATAATCAAACACCTTCAATTCAAAATTCTTGTTTATTTAAATAGCTTTCAATTTCAAATGATTCAATATACTTATCTTATATATCTTTTTGCAATTTCTGATGTATAAATTTTTCATTTTTCAATTGTACACGGAAAAATATTTATCATTTTCCTCTGTAAATTTTCGATTTTGCAAGCTGGTTTGTAGGCTAAACAGCTGTTTCTTTTATCACGTAATCAAAACCAAAATAAAAAAATCAGATTTTATAATTTTGCTTCCTTTTACTTCTTCCTACTATAAAACATTTATCACATGCAAGAAAGTTTCTTATACACAAAAAAGTTCAATTTTTTATGTTAGTATACATACATACATAGATTAGCAGTTCGAACTCGAAAGTTCATTGCCTCACTACCTGATTCGGGTAGTATTTCTAGGTGGATATTTACTACCAATGTGGGCCCACCACACCCACGACGGGCCAACAGCACGCAGTATTCCTGAACTGTCACCCATCCAATTACTAACCGCGCCCAACAATGCTTTACTTCAGTGATCTTACGAGAACTGGTGTTTTCAGCGTGGTATCGCCGTTGGCGATATATCTTTTATGTTAGTATACCTAAAATAAATCAATTTTAAAGGTTATAAATTACCATTGTGAAAAATAAGTCAAATATTTTAAGAAATTTTAATTATTAACCAAGAACATTTGTATGTTTTAATCTAAACGCAGCTGGAAACATTGAATTGAAAATGCGTTGAATTAAAGATATATTTCGAAAAGAAAACTGAAAGCAGTAATCGACATCTGAAAGAAGCAACTAAAAGCAAGAAAGTGTCTCGTTGGCTTGCAATAAGCATTGAAAACGGTATATTTTCACATTTTTAATGTATAAATTTAAATAATTAGGAAAGTGCAGTCAAAAAAGTTTTCCCAATATTGTTGTGGATTTTATTCGATTATTTTCTAAGAGATTATTCCTATTTAATTTACCTCTGTTTTCCAGTGACCTAGAAAAAAAATCGCCAAGACCCAGGAATCTAAATTAGAAATACAGCGAACATTTAAAATTTTGATTTTGGTATTTGATGAGATTATCTACATAACTTATGGTTTACACATTTTTCTGAGTATATGTGAAGTATTTTATAATAGAAATACACTAGACAAAAATCAATAACATCCAGGAATCAAAATTAGAATTACAGGAAATTTCCAAAATTTTAAATTTAGTATGTTTTAGAATTATTTTCAATTTTTACTGGGGTATTTATCTGCTCGGAAATTCCACAAATGCTTGAAAAAATTATAAAACCACAAGTGAAGAAAATAATTTTATTGAATACCAAAATCCAAATTTTCTGTATTTCTAATTTTGTCTTCTAGATCCTCTCGATTTTTTTCTAGTGTATTTTTGTGCTAAAAACCCGAAATATGTTAAAACCACAGGTGATAAAGATAATTTCATTCAATACCAAAATCAAAAATGTTAAAATTTGCTGTATTTCCAATTTCGATTCCTGGAACTTGGCAATTTTTTTCTAGTGCATTTTTGTCACTAGAAAAATTTCAGGTTCTCGAAAAAATTATTTTCTATTTTTCTTACATATTTTCTATGGTGATTTCAGCATGAATTATTTCTTAAATAATAGATAAAAATCCGCAAAAAATTAGATTTTTTTCTGATGCTCAGGTGTATCAAAAAATTGAAACTCAGAAAAATTCAAAAACTCTGCAAAGATGAAATTTTTCTAACACTTTTTTTGAGAATGGGTAACCAAGCAGCATGTCTTATTATTTCTAAATTGTTTATACTTCT
>CAKNYM010049318.1:76142-86543 GCA_932195095.1 Andricus curvator
CCGCGGTTGTCCTTATGACAAACTTTTAATTATATATATTGTACTTTTTTCCACTTATAACTAAAATTGTGAAAATTCAAACAATATGCCTGCATTCTGAAAAGAAATGCTTATGGAATATATGAAATTCATAATATTGTACATCTTGTAAACCTTCATTGCACGATAAAAAAAATGATGTCGAAATTTATTTTCAAAATCTACCCAACGTATACAGATTACTGAAATTTCAATTTTGATTTGTGACTAGTTATTTGAGTTTATTTGTAGTTTAAATTTTACTTCAACTGATTTGTTCCCCTGATATTGACCCATTCCACTATTTTGGTGAATTCTATTGCTGCGATACTCTTCAATAGCGCTGTAATATTCGCGCAATAATGGCGACATTATTATTATTATACCATTAAGCCATTTCCCTTTCGGGTAGGCGGGTAATAATGCTTAATAATACGATTATTACGTGTGATAATGCGTAATAAGGCGAAATATGTATTACTCCATACAGCTTTTTGATGAGTGAATACCCCCTCGGACTTCATCAGGCGACAGCATTTGTTATTTATTTGACTAAATTTTATTTGAAAAATACCGTTTTTCCTAAATTTCCAACCAGTGTATTTCCTTTTTTCAAAGAAATCAATGTTCAATTATTTGGGAAAATCCTTCCATGATGATATTCTTGGTGGGCCGGACAAAAAAAAAAAAGTATGTGGCAGTGCGGCCACATGGAAGAAGTGAAACTTTGATGGATTACCTTTGGAGTTTTTCGTAAGGAATCATCATGAGTTTTAAGGAGTATGCATTGTAAGAGAGTGCAGAGATAGAGGGAGAGCATAGAAATGCTTAGCGTTGCAGTAGTGGGGATATCGAAGAGGAGTCTTTAGAGCAATTGCAAATCGCCGCACAAATGGGATACTCGAATAGAGAGAGAAGGTATAGAGAGTATACTTGCAAGAGAGAGACAAAGAGATATGGAA
This sequence comes from Andricus curvator, assembly GCA_932195095.1. Classification (NCBI taxonomy): domain Eukaryota; kingdom Metazoa; phylum Arthropoda; class Insecta; order Hymenoptera; family Cynipidae; genus Andricus; species Andricus curvator. The sequence goes on from CAKNYM010049318.1 coordinate 77,123, forward strand.
CGTTCGTACGTTCGCTTTTTTTTTTAATTCACTCCCGTCCCAAAAGAAGTTTCACTTCAAAATTGTTTTGCCTCATTATATACCGTCTGTAGCCAGTTTCTCATTAGAAGCGCTCGGATTTGTTTGGACTTCTTGCCGAGGAAGAGGAAAACTGCAGAAAACCTTCCGCAATCGCAGTGGGTAACGACTGTCGAGTTTGGATGCAGCCATTCAATACCATCGAGTGTCTACACGTCTACAGTCTATAGTCTACACCCATCCTTGGCGTCAAACCTCTCACTCGACAGTAGTTGAACGCTGTGAAAAACACAACTAAGCGTGAATCACTAACGGTCACGTCCGAGACGCGAGGTGTTGAGAATCACCGCACAGCTACTGCCGTCAGTATGATATTCTTTATACTATTTTGTTTTACAGGACGTGAAGTTTTAATTAAATTTTTCCTGCATCTCATCTAGTCCTGTATTGCAGACTATTATCAATTTTATTATGTGGTCCTTCGAGCCGAACTCGCGGTGTCACTTATTTTAGTTACTGAGCTGAAAAACATAAAACATGCATTCATTCAGACAAATGAAAAAATTGACGATACAAGGACCCTAAGCAACACTTTTTCCTCGCGTTAAGTTGCCTTCGCCTCGTGCGCAACTCAGGGGCCATGTGTCATACAATATTTTTCATGCAGCACGAGTATGTTTTCCTCGCTTTCTGGGCGTGGTTTAGAGCAGCGAAGTAGGTCATTGTTGGTGGCGGGGTATTTTATCGTCCTAGGACGATAAAGTGAACTTTATTGTCCATGATGAATGCGCGCGCATGCGCGTTCATTACTTCAACCCACGCGCACTGTTCTGCGCGGTACTTGTCCCTTTAAACCAACCTCAAACCTGAGATGTAGAATCATGAGAAAACTCGGAAATCATACTCTTATTACATAAAATATCGTGTGCACTAATGCAGCGAACTAGTCTTTTTACGGTCTCGCATGTGTGCAAAAACTCGTTTACGCCTCGGCTTCGACTCGATTTTGCAAACTCACGCTCGGCCGTAAGAAGACCAGTTCGCTGCCTCGGTGCACAATATACTATTATCACAATGAAATCATAAGTGCAATTTTAGGGTTTCATATCCTTCTCCGAACGACTTTCATGTGGTGTGTTCGCGTCCTGTAAACGGCGTTGTAGCTGTTCGTTAGCTAATCAGATCACAGTACGTCATTAGTTTGTAAGTTTAGACCCTAAGCTAACCGTTTAAAGGCCTAGGTTTATAAATACTGTTTTAAGCATCGTTTCTAGGTGCAAAAATTGCACTTATAATCGAGGTGTGTTCAAAAATAGATTAGGTTCCCAGAAATGAAAATTTAAGGTTTAAAATTACTTGAAATTTTTAATTGCAGTAAAGCAGATGGGGATTTTTAATTTGGTAAAAAGGCGACACGGTGGGTTTATTACGTTACTGTTTTACCTTTGGACGACCCCGCAAGCTCAATCCAACTTCCAGCACACGCCTCAGCAACCGAGACAGATACTTGCACCCATAGAAGACCTGGAATCTCTCTTTCTCTCTGAGAGTTCTGTTCCATTCCATTCCGTCCGGCACGGTTCCGCGCACTCCGCTTTGCCCACCCGATGTTTGTTTCCAGTAATTCAGAAATTCCCGCCCTCGTCTAACCCCTCCTCTCCTGACGGTCGTGTACATTCAACCCCCAACTACTGTGCCTACCCCCTTCCACCCTTTCCATTCCACCCCAATCGCTTTCCTCGTTCCTGTTTCTGTTTCTGTTTCTGCTTCTGTTTATACGCTTCGAGTAGACTCCAAGATCTTTTGCGTCGGATGGCAAAGGAAATTCTAGAATTTTCTCTGTGTTTCGCATCCTCCCAAAAAGGGAGATAAGAGAAGAGAATGATGAGAACGATCCTTTTCGCAAGATTTGGGTGCAGTGAAAAGGAATTATCATTGATTTAACTATTAAATTGAATAATAATAAATTTTAATAATTTTTTTAAATGTTTCAAATAAATAGATGAAATTATCCATTTTCCCATTGGCCATACAGAAGTAAATGTTGTTGTAGAGCGTACAATTTTTGGATGGACCTATTCTTTCATAATTTTGTCTACAATTTTGCCATTTGTCTTATTATTCCAGTCCACTTCAACGGTATGTTTAGGAAGTATAATTTTAAGATTAAGAATGGAATTTTAAAATGTTCAGATGATAAATGAAATATTTGAATCAGATATAATTTGTTATTCCTTTTTAAGTAATTAATTAACATCACGTCAGAAGTGATACCTTCTCATTTATAGAAAATTTCCACCAATTTGTAAAATACCTAACATATAAAATTTTTCAGTTTGGAACGTTTTTAATTTAAAATAGTTAACATTATGTTTTTTAAGGTTGTACACCAGTTATCTCAGGCTCAAAAATGAGAATTGTTAAAAATGGTTGTAAAAATCAAAGAAAATATTCATATTGTCAATCGTAACTAATTCTAAAAGCGAATTAAAAGCAAACTTTAGAAAAAATATTTCAGGTTCAAATTGTTTATTTAATAATAGTTATGAAGTTTTAAGTTATTTGCTTTCTCTTCAGGTGAAAGTTGCAATTCTTACCTTTTCATTTAACAAATTTTAATTAGGAAAAGTGTTTTTTTTTTAAATAAAATTAACAATTGTATAATTCCTGAATATAAATTTTTCAAGTAAAAACATGTTAAGGAGATTCGCAGAGAATCCTTCGAAGATTAAAATGGTCCTTCCAACATTAGTATTGAAGAAGAATTGCAACTTAATCTAAAGAGAAGGCAAAACCATAAAACTCTAAATAACTATTGTTAAATAAACAATTTTAACCTGAAATATTTTTTTCTGAAGTTCGCTTTAAATTTTCTTCTAAAATTAGCTACAATCAACAAAAGGAGATTTTTCTGGATTTTAAAAGTCATTTTTCACAACACTCATTTTTGAACTTGGGAGTACACATCCTTAATACAACTGCTACAAATGTAGAGTTATTTAATTTCGAGAGATTTTAATTTATAATTGTTTAATTTGAAATTGAAATTCTTCTATCGTGAATAATTCTATCTGGATTTTATTTTTGAGATCGTTTTCAATTCGAAATTAAACAAGGTTTGTTGATTCAGATTTGAAACCAAACCATTTTTACAACTTAAATTTGAACCTATGAGATTTTCAATGCTCTTAATTCTAAATATTTTAATTTCAAATGCTCGAGATAGAAATTCACAATAGGTGCCAAATTAAATAGCAGACCGGTTTAGTAATTAATACTCTCTAATTTGGTATATTATTCAGAATTATTTTTATTTATTTTTATGGCCAACAGCCATACCACGCTGAAAAAAAAACAGTTCTCGTCAGATCACTGAAGTTAAGCAGCGTTGGGCGCGGTTAGTACTTGGATGGGTGACCATTCGAGAAAACTGAGTGCTGTTGGCACATCGTGGGTGTGGTGAGCCCACACTTGTAGTTATTTACTACAAGAAACTATCCACCTAGAAACACTATCCGAATCGGGTAGTGTCACGCCTACCCTGAAAGGGAAATGGCTTGATGGTATGCATTTTGAATTCACTGGAATTTCTTCGAATTCTTATAAATTGTCTGAATTCTAGAAATTCTCAGAACTATTTGAGTTCTCTGATAGCCTGCATTCTTTGACATCCCTAAATCAGATGAATTTTCGTTGAGAGAATTGAAGAAATTTAGATACTTCGGGTACTTCAGATAATTGGGCTAATACAGATGATTCAAGAAATTCAGATAATTGAGGAATTCAGATAATTCAAGTAATTCAGAAAACTCACGAAATTCAGATAGCTCAGGGAATTCAGGGGAAATCAAGGTATTCAGATAATTCCATGAATCCAGAGAATTGAAGAAATTCAGAGAATTGAAGGTATTCAGAGAATTGAAGAATTTCAGATGATTAACGAAGTTAAGAGAATTGCAGAAATAGTCAGATAATTCAGTTAATTCAGATAATTCGGGTAATTCAGATACGTGAAGAATTTCAGGGGATTGAAGAAATTTAGAGAATTGAAGAAATTCAGAGAATTAAAGGAATTCAGGAAATTTAAAGGAATTTTACAGAAATTCTGATAATTCAGAGGAATTCAAGGAATTCGAAAGAATTTGAAAGAGTTTGAAAGTATTTCAGGCAATTCAAAAGAATGTAAAGGATTCAGAAGAACTCAAAGAATTCAATGATCTCAAAAGAATTTAGAAAAATTCAATATGAATTCAAGAGGATCATAAATAATGTACTAAACAGAGAGAATTAATTTCTAAACATATCTGCTGTTTGCGGCGTGTGGGTGCTCAAATGATGGGCCAACTCAAAAAGCAGAGCAAAAATATCGCACTATTCTATATTTTCTCTTCAACTTATTCGTAATTATCATTCTGAACTTTTACCCCACCGAATTTGCATATTTATTGTCAGTTTAGTGATTATTTTGTAACAATTTGATCCGTGCACCCTAATCGATGAATGATGCTTCTCTTGTTTTTTCATACCAAGAGCTGATCAGATGATTCCTGACTTTTTCTTATAGCCAAATTGTTTCCATAGATGATGTATTCCCGAAGAGTGAGATTGAGGCATGAGACATGAAGCAGGCAGCGCAGCGCAAGCGTTCGTGAGTACTTTAAATTCCAACAACGACGTCTTAATAAGTGCGGTTAGAGGAAATTTTCTGAGGGCACGTAAGCGCATATTGCGTGATTCGAGGCTCTAGACGCGCGTACGTGTTTTCTGCAGCGCGCATTGTGGTCGCTCGAAAATGGCTTTGTGGCCTGCCAGATATAACCGTCTCTACTTCGCCCCATTGGTCATACGTTGCTTACGTTGCTACGCAGTTAACATTGATGCCTTGGCGAATCGGCCTGTCGCAAATATGCATGATCATGCAAACCACGCGTGCGTACGTACAGTTTTCAGTAATTACAGACCGCAAGTGGCATCATGCGGACTTGACGCGTAATCCGCAACCGACGTCTCTTCTTTAAACCAATCTGCATGAGGGATGTTTAACATTGAAGCAGATTCTACTATTCAGTTTTAAGTCTGATTACAAAAATTCTCAGAAATGTTATGAAAAAATAAATAATTTTCAACCAGTACACAATTTAATTTGAAACAAAAATATGAATGAAACAGGATGAATAAAGAAAGATGTTTAGTCCTACTGTAAAAAATAATTGTAAACACCAGATAGAACACCTTCCAGACGACTCATATTGTAAATAATTTATAGCTAGGGTTGTTTATGGTTTGGGAAATTTTACTTTACTTTCAATTTTTGAAAGCTTGTACATCTGCTCAAGATTAATTTTGGATTCTGGAAAAAACGGGCAGCTGCAATTTTCACTTGCCCTTTGTAGAGGGTGTCGCCTATCGATCCCACCAACGAGCTTCCGAATTCTAATTGGTCAATCCTCCCACTTTGTACTTCAACTTGCACCTCCATGTAACTTCGACTCTAAGATCTCTTCAGATTGTTTCGAACCATCGGTACCTTCACCTCATCTTTCAATTGTTTCACTAACTCGCGTTTATACTTATATTTACCATATTTTTCCTACAGTCCTGTAAATAGTTTGTGTCGTGTTCTTTAAAATATATGTGCATTAATAATTTGAAGAACTGAGTTAATTACATTTTTTGAACCCTCACCCATTTGGAGCATAAACTAGTCTCATTACAGGCATACAAAAAAATAAGGTTAAAATTTATGTAACTCAACAATCTAACAGAAGAGAAAAGACAAATAAGGCAACATCCAAATCCCCTTCTTTCTCTGGCTTTTTTATTTCTATCTTTAGCCATTTTTAGAGAAAAAATATTTACAAAAATTTTCTAACGCTGTGATAACGGGTCAATTACTGCTGCAATCTGGTGTACACATTCTATGCAATATTATGCAATGTTGTGCAGTCCCTGCAATTATATCTCTGAGAATTGATGCTATCCCTTGTAACCCCATGCAATCTCTATAAAATTTCGTGCAATCACATACCATCTGTTACAATCTCTTGCAATCCTCCTTTACGAAAAATATAGGAAATTCTGTACAGGTGTATAATAATTTTCCTATAATGATTTTTTAATAATATGTGAGCCATTCTAGAGAAATCATTATCAGAAAATCAGTACAAATATAATAGTATATTATGCAAAAACGGGGAGGGGTCTTTTTACGACTAGTGTATTTCACAGCTTTTCAAAGAATTTTAAATACTTTCACTAAATTAAAAAAAAAAAAAAAAAAAAAAAAAAAAAAAGAGTTTTTGGCTCCTTGCCCAGAGGTAGGCCGGGAATAGGCAGATGGGAACATATATCTTCTGTCTTATACAACGCTGCTGAAGGCTGGTGACCTTCTCAGCATAAATCACCAACCAATTGAGACTCTCGGTTTCCCTTCTCTGTCCTCACACCCCTTCCCCCACTCCTCCCCAGTAACAGAAGTTTTGGTGGGACTGACGTTACAACTAGATTCTCCACCGTACGAAAAATCATTACTTAACTTGGACATGATTTCGACTCGCAAAGCAAAATTCGCGCATACAGGTGGTAGTTGGGTGTACAATCTACACATGAATAATGCAAACAATAAAGTAGCCTCGGAATGGACTGAAACTTTGATTGACGAAATGCATACACACGGTAAACGTAAAGTTTGAGTTTCAGGCGATGAATGGAGACTGGGTGTTTGGAATGCTAGAGGAGTGAATGATCTTAAAGTAAGAGAACTACGAGAAACTGTGCACTTTAGGAAACTAGATATTCTATGCGCACCTGAGACGAAGAAAAAGGGTTGCGAAAGTAGAAACATAAAAAATGGGGTGTTGAAAGGCGATTTCGAAATATGGTCAGGAGTAGACAGTGAATCACATGCTAGTAAAGGGGTCGGTTTAATTATGAATGAAAAAGCAGGACAGCATCTCAAAGATCAAGGATATATATCGCCCAGATTGCTGTGGGTTAGGATGAAGGTAGGAATCAGAAAATTGTTCATCATAGCGTGCTACGCCCCAGTCGATAGTGATCCGAGAGAAGTCAAAGATGCCTTCTGGGACACTTTAAATGATACAATAAGTACTTCCGATCAAGGTGAAAGAATAATTCTGCTAGGAATTATGAACGGATGGGTCGGCGTCCAACATCAGGATACAGATACAGAAAGGGTGCTAGGTACACCTGGTGTGAAGGAAATAAACGCAGTATAATTGACTTCTTTATTGCAGATGAGAGACTAAGAGATCTCGTCAAAAATACAAGAGTCATGAGAGGTTCCGAATGCAATACTGATCATTACCTTTTAGTCTCCAAAATAAACTTAGGGCGGGGATGGAGAAGAAAGAGACCAAAAAAAACGAATAGAGTTTCAAAATTTCAAAGTTTCAAAATAGGTTAAACAAACGCATAGACAGGGCAACTTGAGAATCGCTTATAAGCAATAAAGATATAGAGGGCGCGTGGACTTTGTTACGGGATATTATTGTTGAAACTGCAATTGAAAAAGTCTGTGTCACTGACGTTAGAGATATAATTAAGAACTTAAAACACGGTAAGGCTGCTGGTGTAGACAGTATTAGCGCTGAAATGCTTAAATACGGTGGCGAGTACATCATGTACAGATCAGTTTCAGATCAGATTTAGTTTAAGATCACAGAAAAAAGCTTGAGAGTAGGCAAGAAAGTTTTCTGTGCATTTGTTGACCTAGGAAAAGTATTTGACACGGTAAATAGAAGTAAACTTTGGGAAGTCCTTAAAGAGTGCGGAATCAATGGATGGCTTCTGCAAGCAATAAAAACAATATATACAGGTAGTAAAGCCACTGGAAGGGTAAATGGGAAACTGAGTGACTGGTTTGATATTATGCAAGGCGTGACACAAGGATGCGTTATGTCCTCATGGCTATTTATCATATTTATGGATAAGTGTCTAAGAATGGCCCTCTTCGACGAAGAAGGTGTAGATCTCGAAACAGTGAAGTTACGTGGGTTAGCTTTCGCAGATGACAAGATTGTTATGGCAGAATCAATCGAGGACTTACAAAGAATTTTAAATAAACTCAATACGAGCATGAAGAACATGGGCCTCAAAATTAACATAAACAAAACAAAAATCATTGTGTTTGAAGGAAAAAGTAATAAAACAATGTGCAACATTGTCCTGAATGATAAGAGATCAGAGCAAGTCGACCAGTACGTATATCTGGGTAGCCTATTCACTAGCGACCGAAAAATAGATGGGGAGTTAGATAGGCGCATAAATGAGGTAAGAAGGTTATGAGTAAAGCAGGGTCCATTCTCAGAAATAAAACATATCAAAAAAAGCCAAAATGACGATACATAATTCTATATTCGTACCGACTGTACTATACGGTAGCGAGACATGGACTTGTCAAGAGAAGGACATGAGTAAAATAAACGCGATTGGCATGAAACCTCTGCGCACAATATGCAGGAAAACACTGATGGACAAAGTCCGAAACGAGATAATCCTCAAAGAATGTGGTGCAAAAGAGACAATAGTTGACACATGGGGAAGAAATCAGTTAAGATGGTTCGGTCATCTTGAAAGAATGAAAGATGAACGACTGACCAAACAAGTGTATAAAGGTCAAGTAAATGGCAGAATGCCCAGAGGTAGACCGCCGAAAGAATGGTTAGAATCTGTGAATGAGACACCAATCCGAAGAGACATAAGAAGCCATAAAAACACGAGAGCTTGCATGACAAAATGCATGGACGTGAAACAAGCTAGAGTAGTATGTCAGGACAGAAAAGTGTGGCGACAAATAGTTTGTAAACAGAGTGACAATAGAGTGAATGACGCCTGAAACAAAGACCTTGGATACTAATGGGCCCAAGTTGGGAACCACACATAACAATTTGGTGAGACTCTTCACTTGGGGTGATCTCTAGAGAGACTGATCAGCAACCTGGGTCGGAGCAGTGTTGCGGAATGAAGTGTCATTTGAATAAATAACACGAGAATTCCAGGTCAATCTAAAATATCTATACCTTACTCCTATATACCTATCTACCTTATACCTATATACCCATCTACACACTACTATTTTCCAAACGAGAAAGTTACGCCTACCCTGGAAGCTCTACTACCTACCCCGAGAGCTCCCGCTCTTGCAGTCTTGCAGGGGCTAACTCCCCAATGCAATGAATTATGCGGTTACGACACCAGTATCGCGCAGTGCCACCCACAGTAGGCCTCTCTCGGATGGAGGCCATGGTTCAGTTGGGAGTGGCAATAGGACCGAACCGAGGCGACGACCAGGCAATGGCCCCGGAGAAACGCGAGAACATCGATTTAAATGGTCGGACCAACTCAGGAGAGACATCCTTACCTGTTGGCAAAGAAGCTCACC
>CAKNYM010049320.1:0-14770 GCA_932195095.1 Andricus curvator
TCCAAACAGTGAGAGGCAAGGGTACTCACTCAAATCAAGCAGCTCTAACAGTGAGAGGCAAGGGGACTCACTCAAATCAAGCACCCAAAACAGTGAGAAGCAAGGGAACACACTCAAATCAAGCACTCCAAACAGTGAGTAGCAAGGGGACTCACTCAAATCAAGCACACCAAACGGCGAGAGGCAAGGGGACTCACTCAAATCAAGCACCCCAAACGGTGTGAGGCAACGGGACTTACTCAAATCAAGCACCCCAAACAGTAAGAGGCAAGGGGACTCACTCAAATCAAGCACCCCAGCAGTGAGAGGCAAGGGGACTCACTCAAATCAAGCACCCCAAACAGTGAGAGGCAATGGGATTCATTCAAATCAAGCACCGCCAAAAGTGAGAGGCAAGGGTACTCACTCAAATCAAGCACCCTAAACAGTGACAGGCACGGGGACTCACTCAAATCAAGCAGCCCAAACAGTGAGAGGTAAGGGGACTCACTCAAATCAAGTACCCTAAACAGTAAGAAGCAAGGGAACACCCTCAAATCAAGCACTCCAAACAGTGAGTGGCAAGGGACTCACTGAAATCATTCACCCTAAACAGTGAGCAGCAACGGAACTCACTCAAATCAAGCACTCCAAACAGTGAGAGGCAAGGGGACTCACTCAAATCAAGCACCTCAAACAGTAAGAGGCAAGGGAACTCACTCAAATCAAGCACCCCATCAGTGAGAGGCAAGGGGACTCACTCAAATCAAGCAACCCAACCAGTGAGAGGCAAGGGGACTCACTCAAATCAAGCACACCAAACAGTGAGAGGCAAAGGGACTCACTCAAATCAAGCACCCCAAACAGTGAGAGTCAATAGACGACGAAGTTGTCGATTTCTCAACTGATGACGTCACAATGGTCGAAGTGAGTACTTTTCCCACTAGCGGGAAAAAGTAAACTCACTTCGACCACTGTGACGGAAGCAGTTGAGAAATCGACAACTTCGTCGTTTCCAGACGAGCCTCCGAAGTCGCATTTCCATGGCGGGTGTTGGACAAACATATTTATCCTCTTCAAAGAATCGATTTCATTGGAGTAAAGACGGAGTTCTTTAGGCGGCTAAAATATATTCAATAAACCTAGGTTCCTACCTTCTATGGAATCGTTTCTTTGACTTAATATTTCAAATATCTTCTGCATCTGGATAATATTAACTTAACGAAAGTCAACAATATCTTGGCACAAAGAAAAAAAACCAAAGAAACGCATTTCCTTGAATCAAATAAATTTTTTTCAGTGTAGAAGGTCATATGTAAGAGCGAGGGTGCCTAGCGCAAAACAGCTGCAGCGCTACCAGGCTTTCTATAGTATCTCAGTGGTTCTTATATTTAAAAAATATATCTTTGTGTAACATTTTTCATCTCTAAAGAAAATCATACGGCCACTGGTAAAAAACCTTAAACTCTATTCGATTCGGGAAAGACTGTGCCGGACACACAAGAATACCATTCCTCTCTACAGTCTTTGCAGAATTCAATCGAGTTTTAAGGTTTTTTGCCAGTGGCGGCATGATTTTCTTTGCAGATGTAAAATATTACATAAAAATCATTTTTACTAAGTATTAGAACCACTTAGGCACGACCCCTTTACATAAATTAATGAAATCCATTAACACTATAATCTTGTGGAGTTTCCATGAGATAGGCGGCAATAAAATCTTAGGCGGCAACACTTAGAGCATCTTACCATTATATAGCGTAGCTATTGCAACAATTACTGTTGTGAACATTAGGATCTGAAATTACTAAGCTAGTAGATGAGTGCGGCCGGTTCTAATTCAAGATTCCTACCTTACCGAGATCGAGAAGATTCTAGCTGTAGTGGTTCGTGTCCGTGCTCATTTTTTCTAGAAAGTGATGCATGTCCGTGCTAAGCCTTTAGAACATTCTCGAGGGTACTGATGACGTCATCATGCATTCCTACCTTACTGAGATTGATACAAGAGGGGTACTGGACCTACTTTACCGACATTGAGAACATTCTACAGCTGACGTCATAAAATAATTTTGCGCAATTCTGAATTCATGCAAAGAGATGAAATTTGATACGGAGGGCTATGCATGACATCCTGTTTTGTCTATAAATTTGATTTATTGCTTCCTTATAGATAACATATTCAACTAAAAATTCCTGCCTTTATTGAGGGCGCAAATAATTCGTGAATTTTAGTAAACAAGTTCAAGGTTATTTTCAATGACGCTTTGCATTTTGCGTTGCAAAAAAAATTATATCCCAAACGTGTCGATTATAATGTAGAACGTTCTAGAACTCAACAAGGTTATTTCTTATCTTAAGCATTTTTCGCGTAAATACTTTCAAGGTTATATTTTGCTTTGTCCTGGCAATTTCTACTTGCGTCATATAGTTATTGAAAGAAAAACAAGGATAACATATTTATATAGTGCGCAAAAAAAGGTGCAGGTGTACAAATGAAATTTGATACGGAGGGCTATGCAGGACATCCTGTTTTGTCTGTAAATTTGATTTATTGCTTCCTTATAGATAACATATTCAACTAAAAATTCCTGTCTTTGTTTAGTGTGAAAATAATTCGTTAATTTTGGTAAAAAAGTGCAAGGTTATTTTCCATGACGCATTACATTTTGCGTTGCAAAAAATTATATCCCGAACGTGACGATTATAATGTAGAATCTTCCAGAACTTTTTGTTGCATCAAATGATGCAATATCGGACAATATTGTGCAAAGTCTCCTGAAAATTTGGTAGAGGGGTAAGCGTCTATAAAAGGAGGCCAGCTCTTCTCTTTCATCAGTTTGTGGGCAGATGTCAGATTGTAAAGAAGAAAAGCAGCAGGAGCTAAAAAGTCACTTAAACGTATTTCTGAATAACATTTGAGAACTAAAACAAGCGATATAAGTGCGAACAGATTTAAAAGATCTAACGAGGAAATTTAATACAGTGAATATTAAGGAGTGAAGATAGATTTCTCCAAACTAAACAAAATCGCTGTCAACAACGATTTCTTACCAACCAAGAAGCTCAAGGACCTAGACCTCGATAAAAACTACGAAATCACAAACATCAAGAAAGCAACAACAAAGTTTGGAGTGCGGTTCATTGTCTTTGTGGAGAACAAATTTACCGTTTTTCTACAAGCGAGGATGGTCAATCTGCTCAATAAAGGTGAAAATCTGCTGTTGGGAATGAAAAAATCATGTGAAGGTGGCGATCTAGGCATGCGTTATTTGGTTGAATGCTACAATTCCATCGAATTTATGAAGAAAAATATATAAAGTGTGCAGTTTTCAATTATCGCTCAGTGCCTGAAAGCCTTCAGTGAGATCAACATGTCTTATACGTCTCGAAATCAAATGCTACATTCCACCACATACAATCTATATTCATCGTTCCCAAAGTAATTTATCGTTGGTGCTGAATTTAAAAAAGATGGGAAGCTCGTCTCATCAGTGAAACTGCAGGCCAGTCATCCTCGTGCAAGTATAACTCGAAATCCTGAAGAGTGGAAATTATTTAAAAGTTACTTCAGCCTCATGTCACTCTTCTTTGATGGTCAAGAGAAGCTGCAAGGCATCGACTGTGGAAATTTCCGTACACACATGACTATATCTTTTGGAGAATATATAGTGACTTTGGAGCAAATTAAAAAAACCCAAAAATATTATTTGTTTGTAATACGAGAAACAACATTTGCTGTTCTCCAGGAAGTCAGTATTTGTATCGACCGGTATCTTCTGGAACAGAGTCTTATGCCGTTTCAACGTAAAATGGATGTCATCATTGAAACCATCGTTGAAGGTGTTTGGCGATTTGAAATTCTGTTTCTTGAAATGATTACATTCTACAATCAAAATGTGTGTGAAGAAGTGATTGAGAAATTACCAGAACTCAGATGTGTGGATGGTACCTTTGTACATTAAAATTTTTCATGCATTTTATTAGTATGAGAATCTGAATAAGAATATAATTTAAACTAAATTCGCCTTTTTTCATTTAATAGATTAAGGTTAGGTAGATGTGTAAGTAAAAAGATATATGTTTAGGAATAATCAACTTTATTCAGAAAAAATCTTAATATTAATACAATGATACTTACAAACTAGACTTATCTATTCAACTATTGTGAGAGTCGACAAAACCTAGCCATTTTACAAACAGCTCATTTCCACGTTTTTTCAGTACTTTTTCCACAAGATAAATATCTGGATGTCTAACTTTGCCAAGTTCTTGTTCATAAAAACTACCTGCAATAGCTTTATCTTGATAATCTTCAAGCATATACGTCACTGTTTCAGTATTCTTAACATGACTTATGGTAAATATTTAAGTTGTCTAATTCGGTGTGTAGCCTTTCTTAAAAACATGCTTCAATTTACTTTGAATTGTATTTGTATTTGTATTTGTATTTGTAATTGTATTTACTTCAAATACAATGACTGAATTTGGTTTTGCTTCACTTGGCATTATAACCTCTTCATGCACATTGAAAGGATAGTACTCAACGCCATCTACTGATTGAAGGACTTTTTCCAAAAATTCATACTTTGGTTGTTTCAGAGATTTTGAGTAGATGTAAATATTTTCGAATCTTAGTCGATTTGGATGTATCAGTAGAGCCAGCAAAGCATTTGTCTGTCCACAGTTGGAAGGTCCACAAAATATTGCTCCTACACTGGATGGCAGCAAACGTCCATGTCGTTTTTCTCTAGTTTCGTTTTAAACAAGTGAATCAAAATTCTGGATAGGGAGTTTCACAGGTTGTGCTTCAAACTGCATCTTGACAAAGACTGACTAGAAAATCTATAAATATCTTGGTTATATAGGTTGACCCTTCAGTCTGAAAGTATCCCTTGCATAAATATGATCGTTCACGGAGGCAAAAGAGTCAGTCGTAAACGAACCGTGAAGCAGGCAAGACGTGGGAGAGGATTGCTCAACAGAATCATCAACAATTTACCTTTTGAGTTGCACTTGCCTGGTTACCAGTACTGTGGACCAGGTACTAAACTAGCCAAACGATTAGCACGAGGTAATCCAGGAATCAATCCACTGGACGCAGCTTGCAAAGAGCACGATATAGCCTACTCACAAAATAGAGAAAATATAAAGGCCAGAAACTCAGCTGACAGTGTACTAGCTGAAAACGCTTAGAAACGTGTCTTGGCTCAGGACGCAGGCGTCAGTTGAAAAGCAGCTGCATGGGGAATAACAAAAGCAATGAAGATGAAATCAAAATTGGGGATGGGTCTCAGGAATAAAAAACCTACCACTACACTGAGAAAAATTCTCGCTGCAGCTAAAAAGTCCATGATTTCAAGCAATAATGCGCAAACTGTCATTAAATCTGCACTCAGAGACGCACGCGCAGCTGTAATAAAGGCTGGTGGAAGAAGAAATGTGAATAAACCTCGTCTTCTACCTGCACCGGCCAAAGTAGGAGGATTGTTACCCTTTTTCACACCCGTTTTTGCTGGTGTCAGTGCTACCGGGGCGCTAGCTGGTGCAGCTGCAGGAATAGCTAAAGGTGTGAATGATCATTCACAAATTCGGCAAATTCGGCGAAACAACAACTTTCAGAGAGTGAACGACATAATGAAGCGATGGAAGCCATTTCTTTAGGAAAAGGTCTTTACTTGAAATCATATAGGGAAGGATTAGGGCTTTATCTGAAACCATATAATCAAGGAGCAGGACTTAAACGCAAGTCAAAAAACTCAAAATGAAGCTACCTCATCGGGCCTTAACTGATGCAGATTTACTCAAATTCGCAAAATCTTTGAAGATTCCGTATTTTCGAGGTGTTTTTATGCGAAATGGATTACCAAAAGGTGGACCACGTAAATATGAATGTGCTATTGTTAATCTTGCTGATAAAAAAGGACCAGGAACACATTGGTGTGCTTATAAAAAGATTGACGGTAAAATAATGTATTTCGATAGCTTCGGTAATCTTCGGCTCACTAACTTCACTAACATTATCTCACTAACATTATCAGAAACTTCTTCAATCCTGGAAACTCAATATTTGCCTCCGATTGACTTGTCTCCTTATAAAAATTACGCTCTTGTACTCGTTGAATTTCTAACTTTCAATTCGATACCCAATGTAGACATTGGTCAAAATAAATTTTATGTGGGTAATGAAATAATTGAAATACCTACAGGAAGTTATGAAATAAGTGACATAAAGCGCTATTTACATAATGCTTCAGTAAAAAAGGGTATTGAAATTCATGTTAAACCAAACAATAATACTTTAACAAGTGAAATTTATTGCAGTCACAATATGAATTTTTTCCTCTAGTGCCACCTGGATATAAAATAGTGGAAGTACCATCTCATGTCATTTACTTACCAGTCGCCGTGCAGACAATAGATCATATACAGCTCCGTATAGTTGATCAAGACGGACATTTGGTTAATTTTCGTGGAGAAGTTATAACAATTAGACTACACATCAAGTCTCTCTAATAATGGGTATCGTTTTCAACAAAAAGATTGGCTTTGGTTATAATAAACCAGGACAATGCCACCAGCTAATCAGTCGACAAAGAGCAGTCAAAGGGTTAACACCTCAAAGCGCACTCTTCTTAAAAAAAAGTCTAGGTCTGAAGCTAAAAAGAAGAAGAGAATAAAGAGATTCAAGATTTTTTGCACCTGCTTTTGTAAATTTGTTTATCAACGTTTGATTATTTGTCATCACAACAGTGATGAAATACGGATTGCTGTTCAAAATCAGGACGACTGTGTCCTGCCGAGCAAAAGTTCACTTCATGTACATGAAAGAATCGTAAGAACTGATGGAGCACCAGTGGCAAACATAGTTTTAGATTCTAATACCATCTGTGATTTGTTTGAAGAAGCAAGATACGAAATAAATGCAATAGATATTGATAGAAATAAAAATGTTGGTCTCACTAGTCTCATGAAAAATTATGTATCTCCAAATCCTGGACAATCACGTTACACACAGAATACTGGCTGGCTTGAAATAGATGATAATAATCAGTCACAAAATATCGCTACTGGCTACTTTGATGTAGCCATATCGCTTAGAATGATATTTCGTTTTGCTGAGGATTATCACAAAGTCATTGTCAATGCTAAGCAAGAACTTATTTTGACAACATCAAAAAGTGATGCAAATACCATCTTGCAAGCAGCCCACATTGAGCAGTATAACATTAAAATTAAAAAAATAGAGCGGCTATGGCCTAGCGTTAGACTCTCAGATTCACGGAAATTTCAGTTGCTGAAATATATTGAAAAAGATCCACCTATTCCAATAAGTTTTCGAATTTGGGAACTGTATAAATATCCTCTACTTCCAACTACTTCAAACCATGTTTGGACAGTAAAAACCTCAACAAAATTGAAAAAACCGAGATTGGTCATACTTGGATTTCAAACAAACAGAAAAAATAATACTATTAGAAGTTCTAGCAACTTTGATCATTGCAATCTGACTAATGTCAAACTACTTTTACATGATAAGTTTTATCCTTATAGTAATTTGAATCTTGATATTAATCGAAATCAGTATGCTCTTCTTCATGAAATGTACACAAACTTTCAAGCTAACTACTATGGTAAAGAACCGCAACCATTGCTATCGAGCAAAGAATTTATACAGTATGTATATACGGACCATTTGAAGTTTGTTTGGAATTTCAAACTAGTGACAATTTTCCCGCTCAAACGTCAGCATATTGCTTAATTTTGCATGATCGTATAGTTGAGTATAAACCAATAAGTGGTGGGGTGAAAAAGTTGGTATAAAACTGCTGTAACTACATAGAAATAGTTTAGTTGCATTCAAGATGCAGTACTTGGTGGATATGCAGGGCTTCAAGTTACCAGTCAATAAATTTGTCCTGAAAGAATTGGCTATTACCATTCTGTGATGAGACAGGTATAAAGCCACATTCTTTTCTCTTTCAACCACCTTGCAAGTGGAAGAACATTCCACCAAAATATAAGTATATAAACATTTGGACAGAACGCAATCATCATGGAATACCTCGGAATTCTGGTGATTTACCGTATTCACCAGTACCTGTAATACTCGAGAGCGTTTTAAAAGATGCAACAAAAATTTATGTGGAAGGAGTGGAAAGAAAGAATTGGTTGCAACAATTTGTGGAAATATCGTGTGAAGTTGTCGATATGCTTTATTTGGAATGTCCCTCGCTAAAGGGATTGAGTGAGATGTTTGCAATTAATGATATTAAATGCACGCATCATATGTATGAAAATTTCTCTAATTGAGCAATTGAAAATGTACTCTTATTGGAAAACTGGATGTCTTTAGAACAGTTTTATTTTATTGATTCAAATTTGTAGAGATAAGAAAATATTTTTTCTATATATTTAATTTATAGTCTACTTATTTTTAAGTATAACGTACTGGTTTTTTATAAATAAATAAAAAACCAAAATGAAAAGAAACTTGTGTTGTTTTTCCGAGTTCCTTGTCCTTATAATAATAAGTGCGAATAGTAGATAAACGAATGGTTAGGTCAGTGAACATCGTTAGCATCGTCCTCGTCATTGGAAGATTACGTCTGCTGGATCAGGTTACATCCGATAGCTATATTAGTTTGAGAAAATGATTTTTCAGGTTGCATTAAATAAAAAAACATCAATTTAGATTCAATTAATTTTCGGTTCCTTATTTGCAATAACTTGTATTTGACAAACAATTGTACAGTTTTTTTCAATTCCTTCTTCTTCTAATTCATATATACTAATCTTAAGTATATATATACAATTTTTAGTAGCGTACAGTCACCACATATTATTCATTACTTTATACATTTTCATTGCATGCATCGACTTCCATGGGTTCAAATGCTCTACATTTATATCCCCATGGAAGAGTGTCTGTGGTACCAGGGAGCAGCATTCTTTTATCGTCATGCAGGCTGAGAGCAATCTTATCTTGGATGATGGAGTGAACCTCGTGTTTTGGGCTTCGGATTAGGTGTTGAGTTTCAAACAGATTTTGGTGAGATATGAGAGTTTGCTTATAATCGCCGAATGTTATGGTTTTTAATGTTGATCCTTTACACCCTTAGCCCTTTTTTCACCGTCTTCACCCAAAACTTTATATGCATATAATTTTGATCTCAAGCCCACAAATTCAGTCATTATTTTACCGTTGCATTCATCCTTTATCAGGCCTAATTCTTTCTTATTTTTCAGAGGAATTTCATACACATTATCTGGAGGATAATCTGACGTGTCAAAGTTATGAATATCCCGTTTAATGTAGTCGTAAAAGTTGGGAACAGTGAAATGATAGATGAGACTGTCTGTGTCTGTATATAGTAATTTTGCACAATTTCCAAAATTTGGTAGAATATATTTATAATGAAAATCGTACGTTATAATTTTGGAGATATCAAGAACCGTGAATCCAATGTAGATAGGTTTATTGAAGAAAATTGTTGTTTTATTCATTTCAATAATGACCATATCCTCAACAAATATGGTACAACTATGGAAATTTGGCTTAGCAATTAGAGCTTTTGCACCATATCTCCCCTTCCATTTTGTTACAAGCTGGACTTCTTTGTGCTTCCTGACTTTTTCCATAGTCTTTCCAAAGACGGAATTGTTCATCAATTTTTCGAAATTCTTTTCAAATTCGTTGGTTGCTCTTTTTCTATGTTCCGTATTTAAATCAATGTAGACTTTTAACCATGCCTCTTGTTTGAATTTTAGCACACGATGAATTTTCGTTAGTTTCATGCCCAATTTCAAGTACATTTTCAGATTTCGATAATGGGATACATCATTTTTCTTTGGTATTAAATTGGTTACTAACTTTGGAATCGTACACTTTGAACCAGGAGGCACAAAGTGTTCTGGGCATAATGGAAGGTCCTTATGCAAATCGTGAAGCTCTTCTGGGTACTCTAGATCCACTTCAAGAATATCACCTTCAGGTGAATCATCAGGTATATTAAAAAAATTTGGATTATTTTCATAATTTTCAAACCATTCAAAATCTTGATATGATAAATATTCACTCATAGCTTTACCATATTGATTGTTGATGTCAAAGTACAAAATGTATGACTCTGGATCGAATGGATTAAAGTCTTCTCCCATAAATCTATCGTTTGCTTTTGCAAATCTATTTGAACATTGTGAAACACCACCTCTGATTGCTTTCTGAATTAATAGTAACATTTTTGCATCAGTTAGTAAATAGAGTTCAATTTCTGTGTATTTTAGCATTGCATCAAAATAAAGTCCCGGTGCTGTGTAATAGTGCAAAGGGTCTATTTATATGTTGCAAAACAAGTTTTTCTAAAATTTTCAAAAATGTCAGCCAAAAGTAGAACATCGGTTTTGAGGTACAGATCTGAATACTGCCCCAAATTTTGCAAATTAAAATTTTCCCACACTTTACATGCATGTTGGTAATCTTCATCGGAAATGTGACAATCATTTAATTTTGAATAGAATGCCTTTTTTGGAGGTAGACCCTCTTCGTCATTTTTGAAAAACTTTCTCGTAATTGTTTTTTCACTGTCATTGAGATATGAAGCCAATTTTTCGAGACTACTTGGCATGAATCGGAAAGAATCGATAAATCTGAGTTTGACTTTAGTATCTGGAACATCTTTTATAAATGAGATATATTTTTCTTTATTAATTGGCAGTGAAGAGACATGTCCCTCAAAACTTTTGGCTAACTCTTTAATGAAAAAGTGTGAGTCGTAACCAGATAAATGATGGAAAATTACTGGAATTACATGAGAGCCTTTGTAATTGACGTTGCAATTTCCGTGTGCTAGACCACGGTAATTACCTGTGAAGTGGCAGTGATCACGATGTTTAACATCATCTTTCTTAAATGCTTTTTCACAAATGTTACATTAAAAAAATTTTGTTTTTGCTTTGATGTTAATTTTTCCATTGGTACTGGATTTTTTAAAGGAGAATTTACTTTAACTGCTAAATCTTTTAATTCTTTCACAAACCATTCAATACAGTCTTTTTCCCGATAAACTTTAGGTTCTGAAGTTGAATTATCGAAACTGCACTTTGTATAATACGCAACACTCGTGGCGATATGCTTTTGATACTCCGCTTGATCTATTTGTGAATTTGTAACCGGTTCCAGCAAACATGCAATGTCTGCGTACACCGCAAATGGTACATTTTCCTTGTATCTATAATTTTTGAATTTCAATATGTTCCCACCCTCCTCTTCTGTTGGAAGTATGACTCTACAGTTATTTAAATTTTCACAACCAGCTCTGTGGTTCATTAGAGATTTTTCAAATTTAAAGTGGCAATATTTTCAATCATTAAAAGGTGAATTGTGGGACATCTCGATTTCTCATTGCTTATATACAGAGGAACAATCTAATCTTTTTTCCTATTTTCTTATTGTTCTATACCGTAAACATTTATGCCCAATTCATTTATTTTTTCGAATTTTTTGATATTTTCAAAAGTGATGGGAAAACTGACTCCGTCACGTTTCAAGAGTGTATCAAAATGTGGATAGGAACTATTGCGATGAGAATCTCTTTCAGCAGGGCAAAGAGCTGCCATTACAGACCAGAGAAAACAGTATTCGTCATTGTTCTCAACATTTAAAACTACTCTTTTGTCTCTAAAAAATTTAGGCAATCTCACAAAAGTTGATGAGCCTACTGTAAAAGGTACATACTTATTTATATTTACATTAAAATTTATTGTTTCTTTTAATTTCCATCCAGATTTTGTTTGCTGAAAATCCTCTACTTTAGCCAAAAGTTGTTCTCTGACTTTACTCTGAAACCATTCATTTATTTCTGTTGATTCTAAAATTAGTTCATTTTTAGTATTGAAGAATTTGATTGCTTCAATTTCTCGACCCTCTTCTATAGCACTGAATTTTGCGGCAAGAATAACATTCGTTTGTAAACCCTCAACGAAACTTTTCAAAGCATTTTTTAATCTGTAAGTAATCATTGTTTTCGAATCTTCGAAAAACCTATCTAAATCTTTATGGGTTAAATTTACAATCAAACCTGTTCTGACTCGACTCTTAAATGCAGACTCCAGATCTTGCCATCTGATCCTGTCACCTTTCCTATCCAAGCCCTCATTATTACCAGTTCCACTTTTTTGTAGTTTTTTGAATATCCTGTTTTTTGATGTCCGTAGGCCAGTGGTTGCTCGCAGTTTATTTTTTGCGCCCACAGATAGATGTTGCTTTCACTGTCGCAAAATTTTACTTAGCCGCCGAATATCCTGGGCGCATTGATGTGTCCAGTACAAGATTTCTGAAGTTTTTGCATTTTCATGCAAAATTTAATATGCATCGTCGTGAATCTGGACAACCTTCTTACAGTCCAATGAGTCCATTTTCGAATATTATTCTCATAGGATGGTTAGAGGACAACTGAAAAAAATAGGAAGGAGCACTAACCGATTTTCAACACCAGATTTCTCATCTCCAGTTCACAAGTCGTATGTGTCACTGAATGTATGTTAATAAGAATAAACTTTTAAAAGTCGAAAAAAAGTATATATTAAAGTATACAAAACTGTACTGTTGTATGAAAACAGTTCAAAAAATATTTCAAATCACTATATCAATTTTTCACTTCATTTTTTTATGCTTGTGTATTTCTCAAATGCTGGATGAAAACTGAGATAAATATATGCGAAGCACGTCTTTTATAGATGCACATTTGCTATCCTTGTCTAGTAACATATTTCCCTCTTTGTCCTAATGTTCCAGAACGTTGTACATTATAATCGATACGTTTGAGATATAATTTTTGCAACGCAAAAAATGTAATGCGTCTTTAAAATAACCTTTAAATTGTCCACGAAAAATTCTTTCCAGAAATTGTGTGTAGTATAATTTGAAGTATTGCATCATATAATGAAACAAAGTTCTAAAACGTTCTACATCATATTTGACACGTTTGGAAGATAATGTTTTGCGAAGTAAAAAATGTAATGCGTCATCAGAAAAATAACAAATAACCTTGAAGATGTTTGCATACAATTTTTGACCTTTGAATTAAATTATTTAGACAGAAAGCAATAAAATCATCCTCGATTTCTATAAAAACTATATTATACAGTAGCTTTAGTGGATGATTGAAAATTTTAAAATATTTGTTTTGTATTTAGCTTATTTTTTTATAAATTCAAATCTTTAAAGTGTAATATCCAAAATTGCCTTTTCTAAATAAGAGATGAAAAAGGTGCTGAAAAACAAGCACATATCTGTAAATAAAAAATGTATGTGATCTCATATCAAGTGTCGTTAAGGAGCGATCAGTGTTGAACAGTGCACTCTTAATATAAATAAGTTAAAGCATGTGTGAAAAAGCCTGGAATAAAATGCACACTGTATTATCTCTCTCTTGAGTCTCGAAATTGTTTGCAGTATCTTATTTTATGTAACACGTCGAGAGGTTGACGGAACCTAGCATATGGCAAAAGAATTATTATCAAACTTTGTGGCTCGATTAAGAAAGCGAACTTTTTCGAGCAGTAAAAAGAACTGATATCTAGAGAACGAAAGCAGAGTTTAATGAAATGTATGCAGCTTGAGACTGTCGATGCATGAATGCTTCTGAAATCAAAACGTCTAAACAAGTCTGGACGTTATCTCTTTAGTCCTCGCTCGCTACTCGATACTAGAATAAAGCGATAAGGATCCCTAACATATGACCTACCATAAGGAATCCTTTAGACACTTTTTTACCTATATTATTATTCAATTGGCTTAAAATATTTTTTTATTTCTAATTTTTTTATCTTCCTTTTTATCCTTGAGTTCTAGAACGTTCTACATTATAATCGACACGTTTGGGATATAATTTTTTTGCAACGCAAAATGTAACACGTCATTGAAAATAACCTTCAACTTGTTTATCAAAATTCACGAATTATCTACGCACTAAATAAAGGCAAGAATTTTTAGTTGAATATGTTGTCTATAAGGAAGCAATAAATCAAATTTATAGACAAAACAGGATGCCATGCATAGTCCTCCGTATTAAATTTCATCTTTACACCTGCACCTTCTTGGGCACTAAATAAATATGTTATCTCTCAGGAAGCAATAAATAATCCTTGTTTTTCTTGCAATAACTATATGGCACAGTAGAAATTACCAGGATAAAGCAAAATATAACCTTGAAAGTATTTACGCGACATGCTTGAGATAAGAAATAACTTCGAAGCTGTTTGCATGAATTCAGAATTGCGCAATATTATTTTATAACGTCAGCTATAGAATGTTCTCGATGTCGGTAAAGAAGGTCCAGTACCCCTCTTGTAGCAATGTCGGTAAGGTAGGAATGCATGGTGACGTCATCAGGACCCTCGGGTATATTCTAGAAGCTTAGCACGGACATTAACCACTTTATAGAAAAATTTAGCACGGACACGAACCACTACAGCTAGAATCTTCTTGATGTCGGTAAGGTAGAAATCTTGCATTAGAACCGGCCTTACTCATCTACTTAAGCTTACAATAATAAAATAATAAATGATTAATTATTGTACTTTGAAGGTAAGAAAGTTTTTCTAAACCCTAGAAAATACCGTGAAGTTTACAAAAGACAATAGTAAAGACATTCTTCCTATGTGCATTCTGTGTATTACTAATTTTTATTACAGAAACTAAGAGAAAATACCTTTGTCGGAAGAGCAAAATGTAAATAAATTCACATATTTATTGTTATATATATATATATATATATATATATATATATAT
>CAKNYM010049320.1:19770-44401 GCA_932195095.1 Andricus curvator
TCTTAATACAAGAACTGTATTTTTAAAAACGATTTTTTTAAGAATGTTCAAAAAATTTTCTTTTAATTGAATCATAGGTATAGCAGAGTTTTAATAAATTTGTATTAAATTTATAATAATTATAATATGTATAATGCTATGTATAATATTGACGATATTCCAAAAAATCAAATATTATTATAAATGACTCATTTAATTTATTGTAATTATTTATTTATTGCGTAAAGGATAATTAAGCCTAAAGTATTAATTATTTGAAATAATAAACAATCATTATTTCATAGTCTAATCGCAAGTCAAATCATACAAACGCTATTATTCTCAATGATTTATTCACACATCAAGTACTTTGAATGTTTAAAAATTGTACATGTTTTATTGAAATAAATATTGGGATGTGATGAATTGAATTGCATATCCGACAGAATGGAAGAAAATATAACTTTTAGATGGCCGAGGTATTAAGGCGTCGGGACAAAGTTACAACAATATAATAGGAAGTTACATCAGAAGTTCGACATCCGGCGTATGTACAAGAGATTTGCGGAAACTCATTTCTTCTTTTTTTTTGTTTATAAAAACTTTTTTATATTTTCAATCAACTGGAAAATCTATATATTGGACGTTTATCGTATAAAAAATAATTGTATTATTTAATTGTTCATTATTTTTTTTATCAAAATAGCCGATCTGTCTAGAAACTAGTCGATCCGAGCGTAACATCCCAGTCTAGTCACTGGACAGTCAGCCTGTGGCGCGCCAGTGTGGACTCAAGGCGGACTAGACAGAAACAGTACAGCGCCACGAAATTTTTCCACACGGGGACCGAAAACAATATTGAAATTGCAATTAAACAAATTAGGTACTTTTTTAAACCAGCGAAAAAATACAAACATTTCAGGTCCCGGAAGTTGGAATTACAACATTGTCATATCCATATGGGCGCTATGTTATAATTGAGTGCTTATTTTGTGCTCATTTATGCTGCAGAAAAAAATTTTGTGCCCGGTAATTTTGGTGAAAAATATGTAGTAATGCTAGCTTCACCCGAAGCCACAACTCCGGTATGCGAAACTCGGAAACTATAAGTGGTATCAAATTCATTTTTGGGCAGGAATTCAGTGCTAATTAAGTGCTCTGGATTCGTGTTATGCACAAAATCCAGGCACTTTTTTTAAACAAAAACGTGTAGCAATGCTGGATTCAGATGACTCTTGTATGTGACACTCGGCAACTATAAGTGGAATCAGATTGTACTTGGCGCAGGAATTCAGTGCTTATTTAGTGCTCAATGCTCATATATGCCGCAAAAACTAAATTTTGTGCCTGGTAACTTTAGTTAAAAACCTGTATTAATTCTAACTTCTGCTGCAGCCACAACTCAGCATGTGAAACTCGAAAACTATTAGTGATATAACATTTCGGTCATTTAAATGTTGAAAACTTGAAGTACGTATTAGTTGCCTTGAAATAATAATAAACGTGATATAATTTCCATATAAGTTTTAGATATCACGCAGTCCTGTGAAAACATAGAATCGCACATGAGGATTATTCAATTGGACTATTTCATAATCCATTATCATGAAAGAAATCTAAAAAAGAGAGAACTCATGGAGCACTCATGGAGTGAAAAGATTTTTTTATGAATAATTGATTGTACATTCCAGTATTTTTTCTTTAAAATACGTATCTGAAGGCGAAAATGTTCTATCTTCTCGCGTTTTTCATAAAAACAGGTTTAAAAAGCGAAAATGACCTGATGTTTACGCAACATGGTTTTTTGTTTTTTATGTGACACTGAACATTGAATTTTGAACATCTCCGAAAATATTGCTACTACGAAATAAATAATGTCAAATTTCCGAATCAGTGCCAAAAAATACATAAATAAATGCCATAAAAGTCAAATAAATAAGAATTTTATATGTTTTTGTGACGTAGTGTAATACAATATAAATTATTAATAATAAAATTATTTTTAAAAATCTGCACGCTGAATGGGTGCGTTTCTTTTAGGTCACGCGCTTTGCGCTCAGTCTTTGTTCTTCCGCCGCGTTTGTGCATAAACCGTTTACAATTACAGATCGAACCTTTAAGATCTGTAATTTGGTGATTGCGCCCGGGACTTCTGTTTTGCGTGAAAGTGTTTGCCGTTAAGAATTTCACTGTACCTAGCTTGTGTCGTTTTTTCATAAATTCAAATTTGTGGTTTTTAATGTAATTTGTTGCCATTAAAACGCAAATTACGAGCCTCATCAAAAACTGATTAGAGAAAATTTCTAGATTTTATTTAGGCAAAAAATTTAGCATTCAGCATTTAATTCGATCTTGCGTCATTATTCCAAAAATTAAAATCTTTCTTTTCAATGTTATTTTTCACAATGAAAATAAAAGCAAGTGGTCTTTTATTGCTCAAGCAATATGTACTTGTTCAAACGACGTATTATGTTATAAACTCGAATTATTGGCATTCCTGAATGCTTTGGCCTAATTAATAATTGTGAACATCCACCTCTGAACATACTTGTTATATTTATTTATTCTTATTTATAAATGTACAGAAATGGGTATTCACATTGTATTAGTTAGTTCATATCATCAAGTAAATGCTATTAATTTGCGATAAAAAAAGATAATAACTCTTCGAACCAGTAAAAATTGGTTGAACAATTGGCTGTAGGTTAAAAAATCCATGAAGTAAGCGAAAGTAATGGAACTTATTAAAATTGAATTAATAATTTTAATCATGTACGGGTGGGATTTTCTTCAAAATTCACTGTAAATGTTAGAATTTTAACGAAAAAACCGCTGCTTTTAGGTTAGGTCTCTTATTTATTCGCTTAATTGAACTTTTCCACCTGAAACCCAGTATATTTAATGTTCAACTAGAAAAAAGTATTATGCTTTATTATTTAGAATTGAAAATTACTGCCAAAATTAATTTTAATTTGTGTAGAGTGAAATTACCTAAATTTTTAAGAGTTGAACAGTATACATGTATATCAAATTTACTATGCAGCCTCTCAATTACTATTTCATAGACCGAGTTTTTAGATTTACTATACAAATGAATAGTAAATGTATATTAAAATTGCAAACATTGTTAACAGTGTACAAAAATGATTTAAAAGAATACTCACTTTAAAAAAATGTTCACGCAAT
Source organism: Andricus curvator (assembly GCA_932195095.1). Lineage (NCBI taxonomy): Eukaryota > Metazoa > Arthropoda > Insecta > Hymenoptera > Cynipidae > Andricus > Andricus curvator. The sequence continues at coordinate 22,936 of CAKNYM010049320.1, forward strand.
TCATGAATGGTATATTGTTACTCGTTTTTTTCAAAGGTTTCCTCTTTTTTCTACACCGACAGTTATTTTATTGCTTTCGAAAACTTTTTCAGAGAAACGAGAAACCTTAAAAAAACCTAAAAAATTATATATAATGCAATGTATTCGTGACACATTAATAATCCAATAAAAAAACAGTAAATCTATTGCAAACTGTATAGCACCCTTCAATAGTAAGAGAAAATCCTCGTGCAAAACATTGAGAATTTAATCTGGGGAATAAATAAAAAAATATCAGTTTGTTTATCATTGTCAATGTTTCAGAGTAGTAAACAGTTTGCAAATCTAATATGATGTTAGTACTAAGTTAATTATCACTCAGTACGATTAGCGAAAGATTAGTGCAACGTTTTGCAAATTTAATATTTGTTAGATTTCAACTCGGAAGTGATAAACAAAATAATAATTCGTTTATAATTAATAACGTTTCCAATTAGAAACAGTTTGCAAATGTAATATGATGTTGGTAATAAGTTGTTTATCACTTAATAAGATTTGTAAAATGTTTGTAATTTTTCGCTAGTTTATGAAAGTAACTGATTTGCTTAATTGCAATTTTATTATTATTTCCGGCTAGTGATTCACATCGACACGAGAAACTCAACTGTTTCACTCGACGTCGTTCGTTATCAGCCCCTTTTTTCAAACGATCATCTCGTGTATTCATTTGTTAAATTTCGAATCGTATCGTCTCATTTTTCGAAAGACATCCAACGAGATCCTTGAAAATAATCGAGAAACGTCTGGAGAAGGATGGCAGAAGATACGAGCTATTTAGGGAAAAGAAAATCTACGGGGTGGATACATAATTTTAAATAAGGAACAATACTGAAAAATAATACAAATACTAATAATAATGTATTCTTAGTAAAATCTAAAATAAGAAACTTATATAAACAATAAGAATTATCATTCGAAATTCATTTGAGATATATTTTTGAATATATTATATAATTCAATCTTCTGAGTAATGAACTGATGATTGATGAAGATTCATCTGAATCGAAATCAGTGACAAAAAGAAGGAGAAAGAAAGTTCTAGGAAGTATTTTTGAATGCGGATACACGGATAAAAAGAAATTCGCGAAATGTAAGGCTTGCTCTGCACAAAAGTTGGAAATTATAATGAAAATAATGGATAGGAATACAACTGGAACTACCTGATATTTAAAAAAATTCCATGCTGAGGAATACAAGAGAGCCTTTTCTGATAGTGCAGACCAGCAGCCAAAAGAAGTATTATCGATAAGCATTTAAACATAATATAATTCAAATTTTACATTCTATCACTTTTAGCAAGAAATTCAATAATTTTAAAATGCATTTTGGATAATTTTTCAATTTCAAACAAATTTATATTTTTCAAAGAAATGAGAAGCCGAAAAATTAATTTGTACTCTCTTTGAAGCCTTTTTTAATGGAAATATGATTTTTGTAAGAATCTTACAAAACATTACTTTCAATGAAATAAATCTTTTTTTGACAAAAAAAAGTAGTAAGAAACTTTCTACATTATTTTTTTCATATACAGTAAATCGAAGATTAATATTTTTAGTTTGAAACTAGCTGTGATTTCGATCTCGAGTGTTTCCACTTTGTTTGTATTTATAATTATATGGTGCTCATTTCACGAGCACTTTGCTTCCCGTTAGCAAATATATTTGCTTCCTCATAGAGGAAGCATTAGTTATTTTTTTCAATAATATACAAACCAAAGTCTTCATTTGCTCAATTTAAAGTTAGAAATTTACAAAAAATACAAAATTACAAAATAATACAAAAAATGTTTTACATACAAAGACAAATCAGACAAATCAAATCTTGTATTCGAAATAATAATTTTTCGAGCTGGAAAAGGGAAAGGAAAAGTTCTGTCGCGCCCTATCCCTTTCCCAGCTTTATGATTTCCTTACAAAAATGGCCAGAATTACTCTATTTGAGAATTTATGATCAAAAAGTCTTTTCTATTCCTGCGTCAACTATGAATTCTGTCAATGAAAAAAGTTTTTCTGTTTAAAACTGATGATTCAGATATTATAAATGAGCATAACTTGACAAATCTTCAATAAAGTGTATTATTATTACAGATCAATCGATTCGCTTCGAATCAAGGAATCTTCTCCGTTCTTGCATTAATTTTGAATTATGTTATTGCAAAAAGTTTTACTATGAAAAGCCGTGCTTTCAAATATTATGCATTACCATAGCTTCCCTAGTCTTCAGTAAAATGTATCAATGTTATAAGTCAATCGATTCGTCTTGAATCAACACAACTTTTCTATTCACACATCAACTTTAAATTACGAGAATGAGAAAACTTTTACTATAAAGAATGATTTGAAAAATATATAAATTACTATAACTTCCCTACTCTTCAATGAAATGTATTGATATTGAAGGTCAATCGATTTGTCTTGAACCAAAGAATCATTTTTATTCTTGCATCAACTTTCAATTAAGTTAAAGAAAAAAGTTTTACTATAAAAAACCGTGTTTACAAATATTATGCATTACCATAGCTTCCTTACTGTGCAATACAATGTATCAGTAGTATAAGTCAATCGATTCGTTTCGAATCAACACATCTTTTCTATTCTTGAATCAACTTTGAATTATGTGAATGAAAAAAGTTCAACTATAAAAAACCGATTTTCAAAATATGTAAATAACCATAACTTCCCTACTCTTTGATGAAATTTATTAATTTAATATGTCAATTGATTCGCCTCGAACCAAGGAATCTTTTATATTCTTGCATCAGCTTTGAATTATTCGAATAAAAAAAGTTTTACTATGAAAATCCGATTTTTAACATATTATTGAGTGCTAAAAAGAATGCAATATATATATTTAAAAATCCTTCGGTCAGTTTCAAGATATTAGTGAGGAAAATAAGCCCTCCATATTTCATCGAATTATCTGCAACCGTTTTCTAGTTATCGTGTTCACAAAAAAGCGTGACATCCACACACACATCCACACACACACACAAATCCGGACAATTGCTTAGAACATTGTATTAGATAAATAAATTAGGGAGGGTTAAATTGAATTAATTAAAAAATGTTGGAAAATGTTACCATTACAAAGCTTCCTCTACGAGGAAGCAAAAAGGAAATTCAGTCTCTCAAGATGAAAAATGTTACTTTTTCTAAATTTAACAACAAAATAAACAACAAAAATGCTAAAGTCACAAAATCGTTTCGAAACATAATATTTAGTTGTGCCACTTGAAAAATTAGGAAAAATAGTTTCTTAGACCTTTTCTTCATCTTGCCTCTTTTTCAAAATGTTCGCTTAAGTTATTATTATTCAAATCGGCTGTAGTTGTATTTTTCTCAATTGAATGACATTAAAACAATTAAAACATTCTCACTGTTCACGTTGATATAATATTATTTTAATTATTTTAATTCAATGGGCTACAATTGTTTTTTTTAAATTAAATTCAATTGGAACAATTAAAACATTATATTTTGTAATATTTTCTAAAAAAATGTAATGTGTAAATCTATAAGTTGAAAAAATTTTGTTTACGAAGTATTAGAAAATTGCATTGTTACAAGAAAAAGACAGTTTTAACCGAATTTAATGAATTTTTAGCGAAAATTTCCAGAAAAAGAGGCCAGAGAAGAAAAGTGTTTGCAAACTTTTTTTACAATTTTCAAGTGGAAGAACTTCACTTTTTCAAATATCGTTTCCTTATTGAAAAAATACGAATTTTTATTTTCTATTGAAATAAACTCAATTTTCTCTTCTTTAAGATGTAGGCACAAGATAAATGATTTTTTCGATAAATGTACCCTATTAATACCAACTTAGAAAGAAAATCAAGAAAAAATAAAAAGGTGGCCTCGTTGAGAAAATGAAGGTTGAAGAGTTTCAGAAAAACGGCAACGATTTTTTTTGTAAAATACATTACCACCTTAAAAATTTGTAATACTCATAACTTAGTCAAAACATTTTTTTGTTCAAATAGCAAAATATGAGTCAACTAAAATCCTTTAAAAACAACATAAAAAAGAACATATTTTGTCTTAAACCGATTTGGTGACTTCACTTCACAATGCCATGAGATCAATGATTTCCTCAACTTCCAAGGATATGCAAGAAGCCGTAATCAAAACGCTACAAAAAATGTTTCAAAGATATCTTTCACTGTAGATAGTTGGACCTCTGTATAAAAATATGTTCGGAATAAACTTTTTTTCATAGAAAATATAAATTCTAAAAACTGCGAAACTTCAAAGACTCTTTAGATTTTCTTAATTTAAGGAAAAATTTGATGAAGTTTCTCTAGTCCATTAGTCTGATGTATTTTATAAAACAAAATTGTATATTTTTTTAATATCGCTTAGGTATGAAGGTAAAAGTTAGCTTTAACCTTGAGAAAAGGCCTTTTTTACGTCCATCAACTCCTTTTCTATTTATATTCATTTAAATATAGCAATATTAACAATTTTGGAAACGAGCTTCTCGGTTGTTCGGTCAGATCGATCGATTTGACAAGAAGTTCGTTTTAACGAGACGATATGAGATGACAGCTCGATTGTCAAGGCGATGAACAAAAATATTTTTGGTCGTTTCTCGGATCGTGTCGCTCGAATGAATCACTATTGCCGGCCGAGCAACGTTTTTCAAATTTCATAATTTTCAGATCCCAACCTCTCTAACAATTGGTACCTCAAAACGCAACATTCGGAATTTCCGCTGAAATTTTAGGAGTCGAATGGCAAAAAATGTAACAACTTGAAAAACGATAATTTGCGAAATGTATTTAGTTTTACAAATCATACAATAGTATTTTCTCAACGGATAAAAGCAGAAACAACATTTTGAAAAATCTTTGGTATTTTTGCTCAGGAGAGATTAACAAAATATTAATTTGTTTATAATTAATAACGTGGCCGCATCATGAACGTTTTGCAAATTTGATACAGGATAGAGACTTGAGTATAATTACTCACTCAAGTTTGCAAAATGTTTTGAATTTTCGTGGAACAATGAGGGGAAAGTTTTGCAATTTAATTGTTTTAAACAAATTGCCGACCCGATGACGTTATGCAAAATTTTATTTTATGTTCAACATATGAAAAAAAACATACAATTTTTCTGAAGACCTTCGGAATTTTTGTTAATTGATTAGCTATTTCCACTAGTCTACTTTTCACGACATTGAAGTTTGCCACTGATATGGACTTGAAACTTGTGTAAAATCTCACATTTTTCTTACTTTTGAGTGTTTGAAATTACATTTCGAAATAAAAGTAAAATGATTTCATATATTCATGTGACAAATAAGTTGAAGAAAAGTGATAATTAAAATATTTTTCGGACGTCCTAAATTTGATTTCGATGAAGGTTGCTCCAACACGGGGTGGATTGGAAAGATTCTAATTTTTGACTATTTACCATAAGTGACATATCGTTGGAATCGCCGAAAAACATAGATTCCTAATATAATATTATTAAATTATTAATTGTAAAATTTAAAAAAATCATGTTACGTATTTCACTCCTCATTAGTACAAAGGACCCCCTGCAGGTAAGGGTCGGCGAAAGAGAGCTCAGAAGAGCAACCGGTGGGGTGTAGACTAGGTGATGAGGTGGGTGTACCTGAGCTATTGAAACTGGACAATATAAATAGTGCTACTACACTAATATAATTCCGGAGTTCTCGAACAATAAAATTAATCTCTTGTCAGTTTGGGTTTCAGTTAGGAAATTTTCGATCTAATTTATTACTCTAAAATTCGAAGCTTTTCAACTTTGAAGACCCATAAAATCAATTTAAATAACAAAATCTTCTTATAAACGTATTTTTGTTTGTTTATTCAACTTCATTGTCATTCCAGATGTTGGACGATTGTCCAATTATTCTGATTTTAAAGGCCTCGATTCATAATTTGTTCTATTTTTAATACATTCTCAAATTGATTATGGAGAGAAATATTTCAAAAAATAAAGCCCCAACAAAAACCTCTACCGTGCAAAAAATTTATCAACTTCAAAAGTATGAATTTGTCAAATAGAATTTGGTGAAAAATTTTAAGAAAAAATAATTATAATAAAATATATTTTGAAAGCATATACTTTGAAAAAAATGTCATTTCAGGTCTTTATTTATGAGCGTACGTTTTCACTTTGAAGAATTTCAAAACGCAGTAATACTTGAACGACCTCTTATGTTTATTCCGAATTAAAAATAATTTAATCCGAAATGAAAAAGCCTGCATGTTTCAAATACATATCTACAGGCACACAGCAAATATACGCTAAGCAACACATGACCTCATTGTTCAACCAATGCTTAGAAAAAAAAGTCGCATCGAGATATTTTCGAAAATTTTCATTTTCATTTCCATTTTCATTTCCGACAATTACTTAGTTTATAACAATTGCAAAACTATGAAAAATAATGTGATTGTTTGAAAATTGTTTAAACAAAGAACGAAAAACTACGGCATCTAGATATTTCGGAGACGAATCTAGAGGTGTTTTTTATTTCCCTATACGACTCTCAGTTTTTTAAAATAATTGCTAATGTATTAATATTTTCAATGCGAATTCTAAAAGGAAAATTATGCTCATATTTTTCACCAAAAGGAGCAAGTTCAGATAAAAAAATGAAACGTTAATCCTCATCGATACATTAAGTGCCAACATTATCGTCAAAAAAATTGAGTAGTTGCATTTTAAGCCAAAGAGTTGAATTTTCATGCCAAAAGGACGAACTTTGAACCAACAAGATTATTTTTAGCCAAAAAAGATGAATTTTCAACCATGTAAAATTACTTTTCTTCCATAGGAAATGAATTTTGAAGATTGAAATTGAAAAACAAATCAATTTACTACAAATAGTTGAAATTTTAATTCAAGAAAATTAATTTAAAAAAAAAAAAGAAGAATTATCAACCAGTTGCATCCAATATCAAATGACGGTTTTTTGACAAAATAGTAGAATCCTCAAACAAAATGATGAATTCCGAACAAACAAGGTTAATCTTAGAACCAAGAGAACAAATTTTCAAGAAACTACATGCATTTTCTACTAAATAGTTGAATCACAATTAGGGCAACAGTTTAATATGAGAGCTACATATACAACCAAAAGTGCAATAAATATATTTTCAGATAAAAAAATTAAGTTAAGAAAAAGAATTTCCAACAAAATACTTACATTTGCGAAAAAAGTTTAATTTTCAGCAAAAAATATGATTTCTCAACATAAAAGTTAATTAACGACCAGATAGCAGAATTTTTAACTGATAAAGAGATCAATTTCCAACCAAAAGTGGAATAATTAATATTGCAAATAAAAAAATAATTAAAAGAAAAATTAATTTTCAACCAAATAGTTACGTCATGAAATAAATCGTTTAATGTTCAATTAAAAATATGGAATTTTAAGAAAAAAGTTCATTTTCGACGAAATAGTTGAATTTTTAACTTATAAGCGATACATTTTCAACCGAAAGTGGAGTGAAACTTTTTAGATAAAAAATGTATTCTTCCACAAAAACAAAAGAATTTCTAAAAAAATAGATATTTTGAAAGAAGTAGTTGAATTTTGAACGAAAAATGTTAATTCTCAACGAAAAATGTTAATTCTCAACGAAAAAGTTAATTCACGACCAACTGATTGAATTTTTACCTAAAAAAGATATATTCTCAACCAAAAATGGAATAATTATATTTTCAGTTGAAGAAACATATTTTGAACGGAAAAAGCAAATTATCAACCAGTTAACTCCGATGGAAAATTACAAATTCTTGACAAAATAGTTGCATCCTCAAACAAAATGATGATTTTTTAACAAATGCGAATAATGTTGCATATAACAAAGAGAAGAATTTTCCAAAAAAATTAATTGTCGACCAAAAAGTTGAATCATAAACTTGTGAGGGATACATATTGAAACAAACGTGAAATAACTAAATTTTCAGTTAAAAAAATTATTTGAAAAAAAAGGATTTTCAACCAAATAGTTACATTTTCAAATGAATAGTTTAAGCATAAGCCAAAATTATTAATTTTTAACAAAACAGTACATTTATGACAAAATATTTGAATTTTCCAAATGCAATAAACGGAATTCTAACAAAATAGTCACATTTTCAAATTAATAGTTCAATTATCAATCAAAAACATGAATTTTTCAACAAAAAATAAATTCTCAAGCTGTTAGCACACATTTCTACAAAAAAAGCCGAAAAGACGAATTCTTTACATAAGTGTTCATTTACGACCAACTAAGTGAATTTCAATTTAAAAACATGTATGTTCAACCAAAAAATTCATTATTTACAATGTAGTTCAACTTTAAACCAAGTAGTTGATTTTTCTGCAAAAAATGTATTCCTAATGCAATATGCTGTTGACATATGTTGGATAGGTAGTATTTCAACCAAAAGAGATTTTAATTCGAAGACAAAAATAGTTGAATTAAACTAAAAAACGACCAATTTTGAACATAACAGCTGAATCCTCAGCCAAAACGGAATAATTTTTATCCAAGCAGTAACATTTTCAGTCAAGAAAATTAATTCTCAACAAGAAAAAAAGAACTTAAAATTTCAAGTGAAACAGATTGATTAAAAAAAACAGTTAAAAAAAATTTACTTTCACATTTGTATTCAGCGGCACCAAAAAATCTCTAGAATTTTAAAATTTGGAAATTTTAGAGCGAAATTTCTCTTCAGCCACCCTAAAAACGTATCAATACTAATTTTCATAAAATTTCAACCATTTAAAAGAATTTTCATTTGCGATATTATATCCTCCATTTTGAATTTTTGAAGTCTGATACCAAATTCGGACTCAGCGACCTAAAAAACTTACACTCATTTGCATACAAATTCAACGATTTTCAGATTTTGGTATCAACCATTTTGAATTTTGGAATTCTGATACCAAATTTAAATTCAGCGGCCTCAAAAACATAAGGATACTATTTTTTATAAAAATTGAACCATTTTCAAGCTTTTATATTCACGATTGAATCTTACTATTTGACAGTTTTCAAATTTCGGCCGGCGAAAGGCACCTGCTGATTCACTGAGAGTAAATGCAGTGTTGCCAAATCACGGAGGTGGGAAGGTGTGCCTCTTACCTGTGATTGGATTTATATATGCTGGAGGTGAGAACGTACAGCTTGTATCTGCTAGTATGGCGACACTAGCGCCGGTGATATATACCCGAACTAGGTAGGCTATACTGCTGATAAAGGATGAACGTTGTCACCTCCGAAAGTTTTTTCGCCAAATGCAATGAAAGTCCATCTAAAATGGATTTACATCGAAAAATAGGCAAAACGTTGTCACCTCCGTTTCCGGAGGTGACAACGTTATATATGAGGCGACAACGTCTAGTATATATATATTTTTGAGGTGACAACGTACAGTCTATATATATATATATATATATATATATATATATATATATATACAGGGTTAAACAACCACCGCAGGGTCCAACTGAGAGCAACTGCCATCTATAAATGACACCAGCTCCCAGTAGAACCGCCGTAACACACACTTATGGCCACGTCTCACGACCGTGAGATGGGTGGCACGATGAAATTACGACGACAGACCGGCGAAACCCTCGTGTGTCTTGAGGACACAAAGCGACCCAAGGATGACAGCTTTCTGCATCCATCTCGCAAGTGCCTTGGTATATTTTTTGCACGCGGGTATAGCTTTAAGGTTACGAACCAGTGCTACTTTCGCAACCTCCGAGAGCAGCGATCACAAGGACAATTAGTTGTACCGAATATTTTGGGTACAGTCGTTGCAGCTCACTTTTTAGGTCTTAATACCTTTCCTCCTTTTCCTTCTCCTTGGCAGTGATGTTCTATTCGGACGGAGCCGAGAATTCAATCACGAATATAGTTCGTTTCTCGAAGTCGTGGAGAGCGATGTCAGGATTCGAGTGTTTTGGATGATTGACTCTATCTCCCTTGGAGCGTTCGGCAGGGCAGGGCCGTGGTCAACACCGTAAGAGCGACAAAGATGGTAATAAAGCACTCTTAAAACCGCATTATGTGTTTAGATATACGTCGTTCTCGTGTGGGTGGGACACCCCGATAGTATGTGGTCTAGGTACTCAGCGTTGGCATGACACGCTCTGCACCTATCGCTGGGAGCTTTTTGACATAAAATGCGGTCACGGTATACCAAGGTGGAAATGACACCGTCCTGGCATGCGAAAATAAAACCCTCTGTATCTGTATTGAGCCCTGATGATCTGAGGAAAGCAATAGTTTGCTCCTTCGACAAGGACTGTTTTTCTACATTTCTGTGAAAGTTTCCGTGCATTTTTTTGTCGAGTAACTGTTGGTGAAATTTTTAACCTCTGCTTTCTTTACTTCGGCTTTCAGAAGTGAAGCATCTTGATGGAGTAATGCACTTTCCTTACTTCTGATGTTAAAATTCAGGCCAAGGGTCTGTGCCGCTTGCTCCGCGGCTTTGTAAAGAAACGCTCCTTTGCAAATCATCTCGTGGTTCCTGATCATTTTTAGGCGAGGATCTCTGACATTCGCAACGATGCAAGCTGTACTTAGAACAATTCGGTTATGAAGACACTGGAGATTCAATCAAGGGCCGTAAGCTCGTTCTTGGTCCATTGAGCCACCCCAACCGAGTAGAATAGAACCGGGATGGCAAGCATGTTAGTCGTAGATACCTTGTTCAACGCCCACAGATTTGATGACCAAATCTCGATACCAATCTTTCCTGTGTACTTCTTGACGATATTTGAAGGACTCTGTAGTTTGTTTTTACCAGAAGCATTGATCTTCAGGTCATCCATATAAAATACATGAGTGACCTTATTCTCGCGCTGATTTATCTCGCCACAGAGATATCCAGAAGAATGTTGTAGTGCGAGAGATAGAGGAAGAAGTGTGTTGCAAAACACTAAAGGGCTCATGATATCACCCTGAAACAAGTCCCTCTGGAAGGTGACGTTGTTCGTTGCACCTTCAAGATTTCCAACAGACAGTTGATAAGTTTGTGAGAGGTTTAATCAAAAGCTTTTCGGTTGTCAATCCAGGCCATTAGAAGGATGCGCTGATGGGCCGCAGCGTCTTTACAGGCGAACCTGTCAATTAGCTGGTTCTCTCGACAGCCTGCTACACCTTTTCTCGAGCCACGTTGTTCGTACTTCTCTCGCCATACAGGCTTAATTCTTCGAACAATCCTGTTGTTTCGGACAGCTGTAAAGACCTTATACAGTGTGGTCAAACAAATCATTGGTCTGTAATTCTCTGGGTTGGACAAGTTGCCTTTTTTCGGTAGGGGTATAGTGCGTCCTAAAACGAGCCACTGCGGAATGGGCGTTTCCGACTTCAAATATGAGGTGAATATGCGGACCAAATGTTGGTGCGTAGAAGTAAACTTCTTCCGCCAGAAAATCTTGATAAAATCTGGTCCAGTAGCGGAAAAGTTCTTTGTGCCTCTAAGTGCTTCTTTCACCTCTTCGACAGTGATTCATGAATATCCCTCCTCAGAGTTTATGAGGTTGTCGCAAAACTCTTTGAAGCGGATGATAGAGTCAGTATCTTCTTTCAACTTTAGTGTTCTCGGGATCTTGTATACCTCTCTCCAAAAAGTCTCTACCTCGTTGGGCTTGGGTGGATTTTTGACAGAAACAGGTTGCTTTCTCATCTTCGTCTGCAGCTTGTTCAAGCAGCGGTTGAGGAATCTCACCGCGTACAGTTTCATTTGTCCAGAGGTAGGCACGTTGATTTCGCAATGATTGAATCGAAACGTGCTGAATCTCTGGGTGGTTCTGGCACCACAGAGTGTGCATACGTAACATAAATCCTTTGTGAACCGGGATAATGCTGGCATCGTAGCAGTCTAGGAAGTCATCCTTGATTTGAGTCGTTCACTCAATGTGGGCGTTTTACCGATTTTTCGTCGTGTTTCCGTCGAAATTATTTTCAGTACTCCGAACTCAAAGGTGATCGGCACTGCTTGCCGACTTATTTTCGGATGCTCTGCGCGTTTGATCGTTTAGAATCGCATCTACACCTTTTTGGTGTATTCGTGGTGTCATTGTTGGGGCCACGATCAGCTAGGGAAAGGGTTCATCCACCCTCGTAGATCACCGCGTGCAAGGATAAGGTTGCATACTCTGAAAGGTCGCATGGTATTCCAGAGTCACCGTTTAAGACGCCTCACCCAGGTTTCATTCAGTTTTCGGCACGGTTGTTACGCCTCCGCTAAGGGTTATTCCTACGGGACCATCCCTGGACAATTGTACGCTATTGCTTAGTAATTATTGTAACCATATTCAGCAGAAATTCTTGGTACAGGGACCCTCTATGCGCAACCCCAGGACGCGTTCGGTGGCTTTGTCATAGGTCCTTCAGTTCTACTGCAAAGGAATAGAAACATAAACCGAATTATAAAAAAATAAAAATGTAATAAAAAAAAATTTATATACATATATGTATAACTTAAAAAATAGATTAAACAACTATCGCAGGGTCTCTCTGGAAGGAACTGCCATCCATGAAAATGTGACTGGCTACCAGCAGAACCGCTGTAAATCCTATGGCCACATCTTACGTCCGTGAGATGGGTGGCAACAGGGCACGACGAAATCACAAAGACAGGCTGGCGGACACCCTTGTGTGTCTTGAGGTCACGGCGCGACCTATGGATGATAGCCCTCTGCATCAATCTCGTAAGTGCCTCGGCATGTTTTTGGCACGCGGGTTTGGCTGTGATGTCACAAACTAGTAATAGCTTCGCACCTCCGAGAGCTGCCATCGCAAGCACAATTAGTTTAACCAAATATTTTTGGTAGAATCGCTGCAGCACTCTTTTGAGGTATCGCTACCTTTTCTCCTCTTTCTTCTCCTTGGCAGTAATGTTGTAATTGGCCGGAGCCGAGAATTCGATCCCGAATTTAGTTCGTTTCTCGAAGTCCTGGAGAACTATTTCAGGCGTCGAGTGTGCAGTGGAGACTGGTGTCCGAAAATCGTAGTTGCAGAAAATTTGGCACGTCTCGTTTTGAACAGTTGAGTCCATCTTCGTCGGAGCGTTCGGCAGGGCAGGTTCGCGGCCAGGATCGTAAGTGCAACAAAGATGGTGATATAGCACTCTTAGGCCCCCATTGTGTTTATGGAGATACTTTGTTCGCACTAGAGTGGTATGCATGGATAGTATATGTTCTAGGTACACCGCATGTGCATGACACGTTCTGCACCTATAGCCGGAAACTTCTTGATGTAAGATGTGGCTACGGTATACTAAGGTGAAAATGACACCGCCCTGGAGCGGGAAAATGAAACTCCCCGTGCCTGAATTACGTCTGGATGGACTGAGTAAAGCAAAGGTTAGCTCCTTCGACAAGGTCTGAGTTTCTAATTTTCTGTAAAAGTTTTCGTGCATTTTCTTGTTGAAGAGCAGTTGGTGGAAGTTTTAAACATCTGCTTTCTTTACTTAGGCTTTCAGAACAAAGGCATCTCGATCGAGTAATGCACTTTCCTCACTTCTGATGTTGAAATTCAGGCCTAGGGTCTCGACCGTCTGCTCCGCGGCTTTGTAAAGGAACGCTCCTATGCCAATTTGCATGATCTTAGGCTAACTGCTAACAGCAATCTGCGTATGCAAAACTTCTCCGCCACACGTATTGTAATGCATACATTATTGTTTCTCGTACTTTGGCTATTGCAAGTCTCTGCGCTAGCCTGCGCATGTGCAAAAGTTTGATTTTCAACGTGGAGTAGATTGGGTCTACTCTGTAAATGCTGAATTATTGGAATTTTACTCTCCTACAGATCTTTCAAACTGCCAGTTACCGGGAGTGTATGTATACCATTAAGCCATTTCCCTTTCAGGGTAGGCGTGACACTACCCGATTCGGGTAGTGTTTCTAGGTGGATAGTTTTCTTGTAGTTATAAATAACTACAAGTTTGGGCTCACCACACCCATAATATGCCAACAGCAGACAGTATTCTCGAATGGTCACCCATCCAAGTACTAACCGCGCCCAACGCTGCTTAACTTCAGTGATCTGACGAGAACTGGTTTTTTCAGCGTGGCATGGCCGTGAAAGATAATATGGCATGACTGAAAGATAATATTTATGCTTTGTTTCTTTTATTACCCAAGCTTTCTTAAAGTATTAGTATCCTCGGACTCCTTATCTACCCATGGTAATGCACATTTAATTATCTTGCGCTTTATACTTTACTGTCAGTAGTGCAGCTATCATATGGTTCATTATTATCACGCAGTACGATTTAATTTCAAAAATTGCGGATTTAACAGGCGTTGATACAATAGCGTAGTGTGAGAGATAGTGGCAGAAGTTTAATGCCGGAAAGGGTAAGGTTCATGGTATCGCTCTGAAAAACGCCCCTCTGAAGGTAATGCTGTTCAATACTACATGATGTTTTCCAGATAAAATAGTGAATCTGGTTTTTCAAACAAGCATCGATCTCTTTATACCAGTGATTGATGGACATTCCTCCTAAAATTGTATGAGGTCGCAAAGTCCTTGAAGGGGATAATATTCTTATTGTCTTCTTTTAATATGTGTTAGACCTCGTAAATCTCTCTCCAAGAAGTTTTTACCTCCTCGGGTTGTGGGTGGATTTTTGACAGAAACAGATAGATTACTATAGAGGAGCGATGGATCAGCGAGAAAATGTTGATTCTCTGTGACCCACCCTCCCTCTTTTTTATTGATTTTTAGCAGCTTTGGCTTGTTCAGTGTGTGATGGTAGATCCTTAGTTCGTGAACAAACTTTTGGACCCTTTCCGTAAACGGTCTACCAGAGGTTATGTAGTCAAGCACACACTGAAAAAGGGATGCACTCTGTCTTGACCAGCCAAGCTTGTTGTTCAGTTAATGCAAGCGTATTGTGGTATTTTGATCCATTGTCGGTTTTAGGCTTTGATTTGAAACATCGAAAACTCTCGCCGCACTATAAGCTTCAAGATGGATAAGATTTGATGCATTTTGCTCACCCCTAATATTGAAGTCAAGGCCGAGTGTTTCAGCAGCCTCCTCTGCTGCTTTGTACAGAAACGCCCCTTTGCCCACTTCTTCGTGTTTCCTGACCATTTTAAGAAGAGGGTCTTGTCCATTTGCAACTATATGTGCTATACCCAGAATAATTCTGTTGTAAAGACATTCAAGATTCAGTATTCCGCGACCACCTAGGCGGCGTGAGATGTAAAGTCGCGGAACAGAAGACTTAAGGTGCATGCTCTTGTACATGTGCAAAACCTTTCGCGTCCCGATATCAAGGGATCTGATATATATAACGACATAGTTCTCCTTGACTTTGAGAAACGAACCATGTTCGTTATCGAATTTTCGGCACCAGCTGACAAAAACGTCACAGCCAAGGAGAAAGATACCCGGAATATTCTGTTAAGCTAATCGTCTTGATCATCGGCGCTCTTGGAGGTGCCAAGGTTTCACTGGTTAATAGCCTGAAAATCATCCCTGCGTGTCAACAAAATGTTGAGACACTTGCGGGGAAAATACAGATAGCGGTCGTCCTTGGGTCGCTCCGTGTCCTCACGGTGCACGAGACTTTTGTCGGATCATCGACGCCTGCATTCAATATGAGTCTATGTGCTGACAGAGCCGTGTATGAGACTATGCGCTGTGTATAAGCATAGGGAATAGTCTCATACAGGGCGCTGTCAGCACATAGACTCATATTGAATGGAGGGGTCGATATATACAAGGTGGCAAAAAAGTATGGAAACCCCTAGAAATCTCTGTGGTTTGTTAAAAAAACCAAGGTCATATCCTAGGTATATTTCAACGAGGAATCCAACGATGACCTTGAATTTGACCTTTAACTTCATTTTCAAGGTCATTTCGATGTCAGCTTTGTTTTTTAAAAATGGGAACCCCTATTTTTGGTGCCAGAATCGAAAAGAGCGGGAAATTTTACGTTCGGGTATATGTTTAGGTCAAGGCTTAACGTGACCTCTACAGGTAAAATAAATGTCAAAGTACGCTATCATAGGACCTCATAGGACCTTCATTTGACTTGTAGAGGTCACGTTAACCCTTGAACTAAACACATACCCGAACATAAAATTTCGCGCTCTTTTCGATTATAGTACCAAAAATAGGGGTTTCCATTTAAAAACAAAGCTGACCTGAAAATGACCTTGAAAATGAGGTTCAAGGTGAAATCCAAGGTCACAGCTAGATTCTTTGTTGAAAGTTACTTAGGGTTTGTATGACTTTGGTTTTTTTTTTGTAATAAACCACAGAGATTTCTAGGGGTTTCCATACTTTATCGCCACCCTGTATATATATATTTTTTTAGGTTTTTCGGTATTTCGGTTTGTACACATAGCTTCGGTTTAGATTCCTTGAGAATCGAACGCAAGGGCATACGACAAACCCACCGAATGCGTCCTCGGGTTACGGATAGAGGGACCCTGTACCACGGGTTTCTGCTAAATGTGGTGTGTGGCCAACGGCCATACCACGCTGAAAAACCCAGTTCTCGTCAGATCACTGAAGTTAAGCAGCGTTGGACGCGGTTAGTACTTGGATGGGTGACCATTCAAGAATACTGACATGAGTGCTGTTGGCATATCGTGGGTGTGGTGAGCCCACACTTGTAGTTATTTATAACTACAAGAAAAACCTAGAAACACTACCCGAATCGGGTAGTGTCACGCCTACCCTGAAAGGGAAATGGTTTAATGGTGGTTACAATAATTAATAAGCAGTCGCCGACAATTGTCCAGGGTTGGTACCGAAGCAATAACCCATACGTGGCGGCGTGACAACCGTGCCGTAATCTGAACGGCACCTGGGTGATGTGTCTCAAGCGGTGACTTTGGAATACCTGGCGACCTCTCAGAGTATGCAGCCTTATCCTTGCATGCGGGGCTCTATAAGGATGGACGAACCCTTTCCCCTAGCTGCTCGTGGAAACAACAATGACAACACCAAACATAGTTGTAGTAAGTTGAGGGAGCCAATCAAGACATGGCACGACTGCATACTCTGTGGGGCGAGAAACACCCAGAGCTCGCGCATTTTTCGCAAAAACCTCTGCGAAACCGTGGCGAGGAATTCCGGAAAAGGGGTTATATAAGCGGAGCACCTACTCAACCGCAGCCAGAACAAGCCGGCAACAGAGAAAGAGAGGCGACACTGAGACCAACCGCGAGCAGGCATCCAAAGAGGAAGAGCGATGCTTCAGGACCCGGAGAAACATCAACATTCAGGTTTCTCTCAAGCCCGAAGATCTGGCTGAACTGGATGCCGAGCTTCGTGGAGGTTTTTCCAAAGAATCTGACTTCTAACCTATAAATTGTAATGTGTATAATGCAGCGAGAACTTTGGCAGATGCAAACCGTAAAACAAAACCAACGGTTAATGATAAGACCAAAAGACGAATGCATCCACTCAGCACAAAAATAGGCTGGGCAAGGCAGTACGCGTCCCGCATTCAGTGTCTAATTGACTACATAACATCTGGCAGGACTTTCACTGACAATATTCGACAGTTCGCGTGCGAACTGCGGATCCATCATCACACACTCAACAAGTCAAAGAAAATCAACAGTTTTTGTCTGACCCACCTCGACTCTTCCAAGATCCTCCAGTTACTGTCGTTCACCCACCCACACCAGAGGAGGTCGAGGCATTTTGGAGAGAAATCTACGAAGTGCAGCATCCACTGAAAGAAAACTGAAAGAACATTAATAGCTTCAAGGAGCTGTGCAGTGCCCTTATAACACCTGAGGAGGAATGCCCACCTATCACTCCCGAGGAGGTGAAAAACGTATCAAGAGGCATGAAGAACTATTGTGCTCCGGGACCAGATGGTATCAAGACCTTCTGGTGAAAGAAGTTTCCTTCGACCCATCAGCATCTGGCCCGCATTTTCACCTCATATCCAAAGTCGGAAGAGCCTATTCCGGAGTGGTTAATGGAAGGGCGCCCAGTGCTCCTGCCGAAGACGGGCAACTTAGGTGAACCTAAGAATTACAGGCAAATAACTTGTCTGCACACACTGTATAAGATCTTCACAGCTATCCTAAATGATAGGATTGTTCGGGCAATTGGACCTGTGTGGCGAGAGATGTACGAACAACGCGGCTTAAAGAAAGGCGTAGCAGGAAGTCGGGAGAACCTGCTCATCGATAGATGTGTCTGTAAAGACGCATCATCCTATCAGCATTACCTATCGATAGCCTGGATTGATTACCGGAAAGCTTTCGATTCCACCTCCAATAGACTTATAATCTGCCTGTTGGAAAGCTCAAAGATTCATCCACACATAGTGAGGTGCATAGAGAGATTAATGCCGCTTTGGAGAACCAGATTTACTATCTCATCTGGAAAAGATCATGTTATCACTAATAGTTTCACCTTTCAGAGAGGCGTGTTTCAGGGCGACACCATGAGCCCTCTCATCTTTTCTCTCACATTATTGCCACTATCTCTCGCACTACGCCATTCCGAAGGGTACCTTCGCGACAAAGCTGCACATCGAAAGCCTAAGGTCACTCATGTATTTTACAAGGATGATCTTAAGTTCTATGCTGAAAATAAAGAGAAACTACATCTAGCTCTAGATATTGTCAAAGAGTACACTCAAGAGTTTGGAATGGAGTTCGGGATAGATAATTGCGCCAAGGTTTGTTTGAAGAAAGGAAAACTTAATGGAATCCCTGAAGACCCTGAGCTCGTCGACAGAAGCGCTATACGACACCCTGGCGCTGGAGAGAGTAGTACTCTATTCATTTCGAGCAGTTCCATGAACGAAGGACGAGCTCAGAACCCTCGATATCGAGTCCGGAAAGGTTATGCACATCAACAGAAGCATGCACCTTAACTCTTCTGTTCCGCGCCTTTACATGTCACCCCGCCAACGTGGTCGCTGAATACTGAATCTTGAATGTGTTCACAACAAGATGATTCTGGGTACAGCACATATAGTTGCAAATGGACAAGGTCCTCTTCTCAAAATGGTCAGGGAGCACATAGCAGGGGTGAGCAAAATGCATCAAATATTATCCATATTTAGTACTCACTCCTGAAGGCCCGGATTAAGAAAACACAGGACAAAAACTTCCGCGAACAGCTCCTTGACAAGAGGATGCACGGCATCTTCCACAGAAATGTGGAAGATCAGTCGATGTCGTATGAGCTAACGTTTGCTTTCCTTAAATCACCCGGATTGAAGTCAGGCACGGAGGGTTTCATTTTAGCATGTCAAGACGGTGTCATTTCCACTCTAGCATACCGGCGCCACATTTTGAGCCAAGACATTCCACATCCAGAGCTTCAGCACGTTTCGCATCAGTCTTTGCGAAATTAAGCCGACAACCTCCGGAAAAATTGAGGAACATTAACATGCAAGTTCCTCCTAAGCCCCAAGATCTGGCTGAAATGGATGCCTCCCTTCGTGCAGACATCTCGCAAGAGTCCGACCAATGGACCATCAATTGTTCAGTTTATGGTGCGGCAAGAGCTTTGGCTGATTCTAATCGAAGGCTCAAACCGACGATGGATCAAAACAATATAAGACGCTTGCATGAACTGAACAAGAAGATTGGATGGCAAGACAGAATGCGTCCCGAAGGAGGAGAATACAAAAGAGGGAGAGCCGGATCAGGGAGAATCAACCGTTTCTCGCTGACCCATCGCGCCTCTTCAACGATCTTCCTGCTTCTGTGAAAAACCACCCAAGCCCAAGGAGGTAGAGACTTTTTGGAGAGAAGTATACAAGATACCGAAAACACTAAAGTTGACAGAAGATACTGACGATATCATCCGCTTAAAAGAGTTTTTGCGACAACATCATAAAATCTGAGGAGGAATGTCCATCAATTACTGCGGAAGAGGTGAAAAAAGCACTTAGAGGCACGAAGAACTTTTCCGCTGCTGGGCCAGATTGTATCAAGAACTTCTGGTGGAAGAAGTTTCCTTTACACACCAACATTTGGCCTGCATATTCACCTTATATTTACAGTCGAAGACGCCCATTCCGCAGTGGCTGGTGCTAGGACGCACTATACTTCATTAGCCCTTTGGTTTGGACAAGTCTGCCAAAATTATTCCAAAGAATGGAAAGATTACTGGCGTTCCCAAGCTTGCGGATATAAGTGTCATTAGACATCTCAATACTGGAGGGACCTGTACATACCTAGGCGTGCCTCAAAGCCGCATTCAGGTCGTACCATAAGTGAAGGAGTCTCTCCGAAGCAGATACAAGCATGTTCTTCGACAGATTTGGTCTTCCAATCTGTCGGCGTTGAACAATGTATCTGCGACTAACTTGTTTGCCGTCCCGGTTCTACTCTACTCGTTTGGGGTGGTTCAATGGACGAAGAACGAGCTCAAGGCGCTGGATATCACCACACGTAAGATCATGCATATGCATAAAAGCTTGCATATCAATTTGTCAGTTCCGCGATTATGTTGAGGAACCACGAGATGATTGGTGAAGGAGCGTTCCTTTACAAAGCCGCGGAGCAAGCGGCCGAGACCCTTGGCCTGAATTTTAACATCAGAAGTGAGAAAAGTACATAACTCCATCTAGATGCTTCACTTCTAAAAGCCGAAGTGAAGAAAGCATAAGGTGAAAATTTTTACCAACAGCTACTCGACCAGAAAATGCACGGAAACTTTCAAAGAAATTTAGAAAAACAGTCCTTGTCGAAAGTGATAGATGCAGAGCGTGTCATGCACACGCTGAGTACCTAGAACACATACTATCGGGGTGTCCGACCCACACAGGAACGACGTATATCTATAGACATAACGCGGCCCTGAGAGTGCTTTATTACCATCTTTATCGCTCTTACGGTGTTGGTCGCGACCCTGTTCTGCCGAACGCTCCAAGGGAGATAGAGTCAATTGTCCGAAACGAGAAGTACCAAATTTTCTGTAACTACGATTTTCGGACAGCAGTCTCCATTTCACACTCGAGGCCTGACATCATTCTCCAAAACTTCGAGAAACGAACTATATTCGTGATCGATTTCTCGGCTCCGTTCGAATACAACATCACTGCCAAGGAGAAATAGAAGGAGGAGAGGTATCAAGACCTTAAAAGACAGCTGCAACGACTGTACCCAAAATATTCGGTTCAAGTAATTGTCCTTGTAATAGGTGCTCTCAGAGGTGCGAAACTATCACTTGTTCGTAACCTTAAAGCCATACCCGCGTGCCAAAAATATGCCAATGCACTTACGAGATGGATGCAGAAAGCTGTCATCCTTGGGTCGCTTCGTGTCTTTAAGATACACGAGGGTTTCGCCGGCATGTCATTTTGATTTCATCGTGCCCTGTGTCCATCCATTTCACGGTTGTGAGACGTGCCCATAGGTGTGATTTACCGCGGTTCTACTGGCAGCCGGTGTCTTTTTGTAGATGGCGGTTGCTCTCAGTGGGACCCTGCGGTG
>CAKNYM010049320.1:44501-64813 GCA_932195095.1 Andricus curvator
TATATATATAAGTGGCGTATTTTGAACACTTTTTGTTTTGTGATGAGAGGTTAATCGTATTATTGACCAAATTTATAGTAGGATTGCCGTCTAAGCATTTATCAATTATTTTCTTAGTTGCCCCTGTGAACCTGTAGCTCTTTTCTGAATTAAACATATTTTTGACTTGAATGAGGATAATTTTTATAATTATTTAATTAAATAATCTTTTATCTACCAGAAGATCCAATTTTTATCCTGTAAATATTTCAGATAATGTTAAAACGTTAAATTCCAGCCAGGGAATCTTCCATTCTTTAGTTGTCAAAACTGTTTACTGCATAATTTTTCTTTTAAAACAACCTCAGTATTCAAATATATTCCATTCTGTCGAAAATTTTGTAAAATAACATTCTTTTTCTGCGTCTTCTCGGTGAACTATATACTTAAGCAAATAGGTGTTATTTAAATAAGAGTGCCTAAAAATCGTTCAACCTCAACGCCCTTTATCAGAATAAGTAATCGGTTCTGAATGTTGAGGCCGCAGAGTTGAATATTTTTGTCTAATTTTTTGCAAACGTCATCTACATAATCATATCTCGAAGCACACAGAGCCGGTTTTTCGATAACATGTTTATATTTTGTTTAATAATTATAAACGTAAGAACAATAGCAGTGACGCACAGTGTTACCTGTGTCTGCATTTTCGGCACATGTCTATGGACCCTTGTCAATCGTAATGAGGCAGATACCCTGGAGCGAGTCGAAGTATTCAGGATGAATGACCATTTTATTTTCATGAGATTATGGCCGCAGATTTAGAAAACATTAAAAATGTATCATTTTGAGGATTTCAGTTGACTCTGAGCCTACAATATTCAACTAATTTGTTTAAAAATTTCTGAATTAATTAACATTTACGGAAATTCCATGCATACAAAACCAAAAAACGTTCTCTAAAATAAAATTTGTAATTACGGTTAGAATAAATAAATACTTTTTGTGAGTCAAAGTATAGTCACCTCTTTAAGAATATTCAAGGAATAATTGCCAATCAGCAACTTTTAATTTGGACCCCGCAATCCCCTTATATAGTGCCCGGAAAATGCCCCAAAAATGCAAAATAACAGTTTTCTATCAAATTCATGCTAAAGACGGCTTTTTTTTAATTTTTGCAAAATGAATAATTTTTGATCCACAAGTGAAGGGTTTCTAAATATTTTTTAAATAACTTTGAATTGTTTGAACAGTTATTATTTGTTTAGATATTTTCCCCCCTATAAGTCGTGAAAAGTTATTATCTTTCGGGATAGATGATATAAAGTTGATGAATGTTAAGAGTTTAACATAGTTTGTAATTATTTTAACATTTTTCTTGAGCTATAATAATTGTTTCGCCCTGGAATCGTGATAAATTATTATTTTCTGAAATAAATGTTACAATTAACGAATGTTGAGAGTAACATCTTTTTCAATGGCATTTGCTAATTATTTAAACAATTTTTATTTGTTCAAACAATTGCTTCTCCTGTAAATTATGAAAATTTATTTTCTGGAAATAATGAAACAATTAACAGATTTCGAGAGTAATATTTTTTTCTTCACGATATTTAATGATTTTTTAAAGAATTTTCATTTTCCAAGGCAATTTTTACTTATGTAAGGCCATGTAAGCGTAACCTCAATTTTTTTACATTTTTTTCAAAATCAACTTACGTTCACACGAAACGCGACATTTAGTTGAAAATTTGGGAAATTAAATACTTTTTTCATAATTATAAAAATTTAAGACCAGGCCGGCGTTTCTTAGTGCTTCATATTTAGTTTCCCAAATTTTCAACTCGATATAGCGTTTCGTGTGAACGTAAGTTGATTTTGAAAAAAATGTTTAAATAAATTTGAGGTCACGCTCACATGGCCTTAAACAATTTTTTTCCTGTAGATCATAAAACGATATTATTTTCTGAAATGAAATGACACCATTAACGGGCGTTCAGAGTAATATTTTTTTCTCAAGGATATTTAGCAATTTTTTAAAACATTTTTCTTCCCTAAAAATCGTAAAAAGTTATTCTTTCCTATAATTAATGACACAATCAATGAATGTGAAAAGTAATATTTTTTTGTATAACATTTTTCGCAATGCAATTGTTTGAAGAATTAAAAATCACTTACTGCTCCTTTTTATAGGGAAGGTGGGAAAAAGTTTAGTTTTTTCGAATCTCTTACACTACCTGTATGTCGCTTTATTATTAGTATTTCCTTATCTCAGTACGTATACCCTATATTGTTTACAGAAATAAATTCAATTGCTCTAAGGAAAGTATAGTCCTTTTTGTTCTTAAAATTACTTGTAAATCCTGTTTCATTTATAAACTTTAGGAAAGATCTACACGAAAATGATATAGTATAGTTCTAAAATAAGAAAATACTGAATAATAAGGGACATTGTGTATGAAATTAAAAAAAAAACTTTTCTCCACCTTTCCTGTGAAAAGGCGCAAGTCAATGATTATTAATTGTTTAAGTAATTGCTAAATATCTTAATCAAAAAAATAGTACTTTTAGTATTCTTCAATTGTGTCATTAATTGCTGAAAACAATATTTTTTTACGATTCACGGAGAATAAAATGTTTAAACAATTAAAAATTGTCTGAACAACTAAAATTTGTTTGAAAAATTATTAAATACCCTGAAGAAAATATATTACTTTCTAAATATGTTAATTGTGTCCTTAATTCCAGAAAATAACTTTTCATAATTTGTACGACTTACAGGGGGGAACATTGTTTAAACAAATAATAATTGTTAAAATAATTCAAAATTATTGAAAAAATACTTGGAAACCCTTCACTTATGGATTAAAAATTATTATAAAAGGGGCTTAGGCGGTCCAAATTGAAAGCTGTTGGGTGGAAATTATTCCTCGAACATTCTTCAAGAGGTGACTGTACTTTAATTCACAAAAATTTTATAAAGAGTACTTCTATTTCCCATTTTTTAAATTTACTGAAAAATGAACAGTGTATATGCACAGAAGTTATTTATCACTTAAAGATTTCCATTATTACTGCAAATATTAACCGATTTTCATGAATCTCTTTCTCACTTTCTTGTATTTATATAAATAAATAAATCCAGCTTATTAAAATTAACTTAGTCCATGACTTCGTAATCTCAGTTTTTCTAACCGGCCGTTATTTCATAACAATGAAAGGGTCGTTCGTTTCCGATAATTCGACTCGCTCCGTGGTATCTGTCTCCTGGAATTCGGCAAGGGTCCATAAGCGCGCGGCAAAAATGCGAACAGCTACAACTGAGGGTCACTGCTATTGTTCTTACGTTTTTGATTATTCAACAAAATATGAACATGTTATCGAAACCCCAGTTCTGTGTGCTTCCAGATATGATTATGTAGATAAAGGAATGCAAAAAATTACACAAGAATATTCGACCGTGCAGCCTAAAAATTCAGAACCGATTACCCGTTCAGATAAAGGGCCTTAAAAGTACTGATTGGTTATTACCAGACGGAAAAATTATAGATCGTTAAAAAATTCTACATTATTTTAATAAGTTTTATACATTATTCTGCATGTAACAGACCCAAATTATACATAACTTTTTCTACTCTGTAAAAGTTTTCAACCTGGGTATTCTATTAGGAATTCAAAACAAGATACTGCGATGCAGAATTGTTTGTGACATATCATCACCTTTAAATTGTGGATTTATAGAAAGCTGCCTTTTTCCCATGTTAAATCACTATTATTAATTTGTTTACGAATTGAACAGAATAAAAAACTGACAGTAATTAATGTTGCATTAAATTAAAGGGGAGAAACCGCATGTCTGTATGGTGTGTAACAAGGGTTTCTCAACATCGAGCTCGCTAAATACGCATAAGCGCATTCACAGTGGGGAAAAGCCTCATCAGTGTCTGATTTGCGGTAAGAAGTTCACGGCGTCTTCAAATCTCTACTATCATCGCATGACGCACATAAAGGTGAGATTTCAATAATTTATTACCATGATAATATTTCTTCATACTTATATCGCAAACAAGTAATAAAATATGGGTATCTTAAGAGTGCCAACATATGTGGCCACCCACCTCACGGTCGTGAGACGTGGCCATAGGTGTGATTTATCGCGGTTCTACTGGGAGCTAGTGTCATTTTCATAGGTGGCCGTTGTTTCTAGTGGGACCCTGCATATAATGTGCACATCACATAACGTATGTGATGAGTTATCTCACAAATATCACAGTTTCGACGATGAGTCTTGTCCCAAATTCTTATGTTGGTCAAGTGTGTTCTTAGTCGGCAGTATCCAGTAAGCATGTACACTACGACATTCAGCTGCTCTCTTTCTATGTTTAACAGTTAATTAGTATTGATGAGTTAATTAGACTGATCCGGTTTCTACCGGCAACCTTAAAAATATCGTGAAGGGAGCTTGAGGCTAGTCTGGAAGTAAACTCTTTATAAGTGAGAGCCCTAAGTGCTGCTTGACTGTCACAACAAATGTAAATGTGCTGGCCTTCATATGCCTGCTTACTCTAGACAAGCTTTAACAGCTAATTTTTCGGCCTAAAAAACTGTAGGGAATATGCCTAGTGCTGTTGTGATCTAAGCTCTGGGCTTCTTCCCATAGATTCCAGCCCCTGTCCTTGAGGAGTCTTTAGAGCCGCCTGTATACCAAACGCGACCTCATGGTGTAAATAATTCTTCCCTTCTCCCTTCATCATGTCATTCTTCTCTTTTAAGAAAAATGACCATAAAGGCTTTCATGAAGGACAATTTCCTTTATATACCATCAGTTTGCATAGCGAGAATAGTATCCTCGCATAGCATGCGCTCACTGATATCATGTAGAACAGTCACTTCAACATCACTAAGCCGACCCCCTACTTGTAGTCTATAGACTTGCACTGCCGCGATCTTTCTTACAAAAAGGTGCAACGGCGGGATATCCAGAATGACCTCAAGAGCTGCTGTTGTTATTTTTTTAGTAGCAGTGATCGCCAAGCAGAAAACACTGGAGAATTTCCAGTTGTTTTATAGTACTGATTAGTTTGGTTCTTGACAACTAGATCGGTGATGCATATGCTGTTAGTGGTGTAATTCTCATTGTATATAACCAGTCAGTAATACTGGGTTTTAAGCCCCAGTACGAACTCTAATTTCAGGATGCTTTTTTTCTTTTTGAAAAATGCATGAGTTCCGTCTTATCCGGGTTAAAGGATAAACAACGGTCCATGCACAATTTCTCTACTATGTTGAGTGCTGTCTGCATGAGTTCCACTAAGGTTTTTCCTCATATTTCCCTATAACCAGGAGCTCCGGGTCATCTACATAGCTCTGAGTGTAAAAACCAGATTCGTTTAAAACACGAATCAGGTCATCAATGAGAAGCGCCCACCGGGTAGATGAAAGAACTCCTCCCTGTGGGCATCCCCTCGAAACTTTGGCCTTCACTTGATTACCATGTAGCTGGTACGTCCTGAGCTAAAGGCGAGGGTAGGTTGGAAAGGGGGTTAGAATGAGGGAGGCTAGTGAGCTGATTATGTCAGGCTGGTAAGAAGAAGGCTCGTAGAAGGGCAAGAGAGAGTAGTAGTTTGTCGCTTGCGTCTCTATAATCGGAGTACAACGGCAAGATCCTCTCGCAGAGTTGGTTTGGGTAATGGCGACGGAATTCACAATCACAATTAACCCGTAGAGCGATACACGGCCCTATATCAGCTACCAAATCCACTCTTGAGTTTTGTTTTCACGGATGTATAACACTGCGGACTTTACCCGGAAATAGACTCATACGACGACCCAAACCGCAGGTACTTAGTTCACAACTTGATAATTCGTTGGTTCACGAAGAGTTAAAAGTACGCGACTTGTACAGAGCGACTTGTAGATCGAAGTTCTCAGTATGAATGCTAGGAACGTAAGCCGATTGACAAGGGTGGCTCTGGGGTTTATATACGCTGGGTACAAGCCAGAAGTCACGTAACGTGGTAGAAACGTGGTTTGGCACGCGCGGTAACAAGAATGTGGGGTGCAACTGCAGAATAGGGGCGTCACCTCTGTTTTGGATGTAAAAAAAATTTTTTTCGGCAACAAACTGTTAGAATCTTTAATTGAACGATAAATGAAGCGATTTGATACGGGAAAAGTTTCAAATTATTGTTACTTTTTTTACTACGATGTCTCAAATATGGGTCTGTCACGATATCAGAATGATCATATTTAACTCACCGTTTAGTTGCTTTTAAACATCGATACGACCAGAAACACTGTAAATAATTAAAATTGAATGGTTTTTTAATAAATCAAAATGTGTTTAGATATTTTTTTATGCCGACATAAGCTATTATATCGACAAAAAAAGAAGAGTTTCATGCACATCAGCTAGCAGTTGAGACACGAGGACTGGTCACAAAAATAATTTTGATTAAACCCCTACCCCTTTCAAATCCCCTTTCAAATTTGGTCAAATCCCCACCCCTTTCCAACGTCCCGTCTCCTCCTGTCTTAATGACACCGGACGACGCCCGGTCTGCCTGTTGTCTGTTATGATTTTGCATATAAAAACTCGTGGCGTGTCATAACTTTATCGTCTATTTGCCGTATTTTATTTATTTACGGATAAATGTGTTATAAAAATGAGGGGCATCGATGTATGGCACCGAACTGTTTATCAGGGTACGACTCAACCCGCTCAAACGGAGTAAAATAGTGCTTTTCTCCATTTAAAAAAATGAGGTTGAACGTTGGCAGAAAGCAATTAAGCGTGACAAGAAGGATTTTATTGTTAAACCTGGACATGTTGTGTTTGAAGATCACTTTTTACAGGATCAAATAATTTGGAAAAAGGAAGTTTTAGCTCCGGATAGAAGGGTTATGGCGGTGAGTATGAGGATTTGTTTACACAGATGTTCTTAAACATAAAATAATTGAATGGCTCTGACGGTTTCATGACTACATTGATTTTGAAATTTCGATATATTTTCCTTCTTGCCAAACTTTGAGATTATTGTAATAGTGTGTAACATTATAGTTTTAATAGTTTTTGAAATTTTGAAAATATTTTATGTCCATTACTATTTTTAAGTAAATTGTAAAAGTAACGTTAATGACAGTTTTGAATTATAGCTGAGTTTCGACATTTATGTACGATGACATTATTTTATTAATAAATTCAAGTATTGAAGTAAATTATAAATAATTTAAATAATTATATTTATTTAAATAAATTAACCTGGCATTTATTACTCCTATATACCCTCCTACCGTCTTTAATCCATATTTAATTTATATCTTCATCTTTTAATTCAATTTTTAAATAAATAAATGACTAAATGTACAGCAAAGTTAATAACTTAATAACTACTGATAATCTTTTCAGCCGTTTCACGATCAATACAATATACTGAATAATAGAAATTATAATTTTTATAATTTCTTGTATATTTTTATTATAATGTAATAATACATTAGGATAATTCAAGTCAATACAAATAAAAAAAATATTTTTTATATTATTATTTCAGAACATTTGGTTTATTTGTTTTAGACTTTAAAGACGTAATCTTTATATTTTACCATTCCACTCTACTTGAAAATTCAAAAAGCGACATTTCCAGTATATGTAAGGTCTATTTTTCAATCCTAGATATTTTTTTAATTCTAGAAACAGTTAATGCTTGCTTAATCCAAGCTCAAAGTTTTTAAATTATCCACAAACGTCCAAAATATTATAAAAACTGCAAAAAATATTAAATCTCCTATGATTCTCATCAGCTTTCATTCAAATGTAGGGCGGCGTGCTAGTGGCGCTAGTTTTTCATTTTCTGCCGTCCTTCACAAAAGTGACACAGTGCATTTGTATGACGAGTCACGAATGATCGGCCGTTTTGAGAGGCAAAGTAATTCCTATGGAGAGGTTTTTGCATCAGAATCTTCTCTTTCATTTAAAGTTCCACTAATTCTTCTAGTTTTTCCAGCATGAAAATTTAAGTCTTATAGTTATTTTTTATGGAAAGGGCGCTACATTCGCAACGGGTGGGTCGCGGCTTGGCGTCGATCTGAGATTGTTTGCCTTGGTGAACGTGAGGAGATAACAGTTTTTGTGGGGCAGTGTTCTTTATGTTGGTAACGGAGTGGTTCTGGAGGTGAGCAACTTCCCCTCAAGGTTAGGAAGATGGCGGACAGTGAGGTTGAGGACAGTGGGGAGGGAAGTCGGGAAGGAATACACCCCGCCAACGAAGCAGACTGGTGTAGAAGTGCTTACACGGAAGTTCCGATAGAAGGAGCGATGAGTCTAGCGGAAGATTAGGCCCCTGAGGAGGTGAATGGTAGCTCAGTGGTGACTCTGAGGGATGAAACTGGAGCTCAAACAAAAAAGAATAGGGGCGCCGCAGGAAGCGTGAAGAGGGGCAGGGAAAAATAATTAATTACTTTTTGAGAAGTGTGAACGCGAAAGATGATAAGGGACAGGTCTTTGAAACAAGGAAAAGACTGAGTAGAACGCCTCCAAGAGATCATGGAAGTGTGTGTTTTGGGAGGGAGACAGGGGATGTGCTCAAAAGTGAGAGCGACCAGGATGGCTCCTGTAATACTAAGGAGTAGGAGGGGCCAGTGTAAGAGGGTCACTATAGGGGAAAAAGAGGCCTCAGGAGAATCTGATGAGTGCGGAGATGCGGAGGCCAATAGGGAATGTTTTAGCTGTGGTAAGTGCCAAAAAAAATGGAGGGAGGTGCTGAATGAGAGTGAGAGCAGACTAAAAAAGTTGTGGGCTCGCGAGTTAAAACAATTGGAACATAAGTAGCAGGACGCATTGGCCTGTAAAGTGCAGCCTGTGGTGGGAACTGATGGATCTGTCGACAGCGTTGATGGACCAGCCAGCAGATTTTTTACTGAAAGACAGGACGCTCTACAGAAGGAAGTAGACAGCTTGAAAACTTCGATGGTGGCCTTGAAGAGTTGGTTGTCTGAAGGTTTCCAGGAAATGTCAACAAAATTAGTTTAGTGTGATGTTCTGGCAAGAAACACTAGAGGGGGACCGACTCTATGCAAAAAGTAGTCGACGAGAGAACTATATCAAGCGAGCCAAAGAGGAATCCACACGGAGGAGATCCAGACTCCAACGCCTTGACTGATTCACTGGAAGGGCTATCTCTTACTAAAAATGCTCCAAAAAAGTTTAAAAAAGGGGTATGGACCTACGAGAAAAATATGAGGGAAAAAAGCAGGAATGATATTGTAGTGAGGGGCTGGCAAAGCAAACGGGTGTGGAAGCTCTGGAATTTTGTTCTTTGGTAAAGAGACAAACTGGACTGAGTATTTGCATGACTTCTGTAACTGGACTGGCTAAAGCTGGGGTACTTTTGTCTCTGGCAAATCATCTGCAGAAAAGATCGCTGATGAAAAAGTAGAACTTAGAATACCTAAAAAAAGCATCAATCGTGGTGACAGATGATTTCACTTGGAGGCAGATGGAGGTAAATGAATGGTTAAACGCCCTGGAAACTGAGGCGACAATTCAAGGCAGATCGGTGCATGTTAAGCACTTCCAGCAAAAGATCTGGATTGACGGAAACTGGTATTAGTGGAGAGTGGAGTCAGCGACGCTAGAGAAAATGCATGCTTATGGTAGAAGAACGCGAACGGGTACAGGTAACAGGGGCAGCGAGACAAATAATGTAAATAATAATAATAATAATAGCTGATTATTGTACGGGGTTTATATTGCTAGAAACCTGGCTAGTTAAAAATAAACAGGGAGCCTTGATGAATGAACTTAATAGAGTAGGCAGCGAATATAGGTGGCAGCATCGGGAAGCTATAAAAAATAATAAAAAGGGAGGGGCAAGAAGGAATTATTAGTAGGCGTCAAGGGAAATTTAGGGGAAGTAGTTAGGATCGAGACTTCGGCAAATGGCGCAGTTGTCTCAGAAATAAGATTATTCAACGGCAAAAAGTGTAGAATAGTTGCCATTTACAATAATGTAGAAATCGAAAAGATCCTTAGTGAAATTGAAGAGAAAGGAGGTAATGGAAGAGAAATAGCAGAAGAGATCTTAGTTGTCGGGGATTTAAATGCGAGAGTGGGGGACAGGAAAGCGCGAGATGAAGATGAAAAGTTCCTGAGAAAATCTCGAAATGAAAAAGTGAACCAAGAGGGAAGGAGGCTGATAGATTTCTGTGATTCAGAAATTGTTATTATAGCAAATCGTGCTTCTGAAGGAGATTGGGAGGGGCCACCACTTACGTGGAGGAACAGCGAGAAGGGGGTATTTCGGTAGTTGATCTAGTCTTGCACGAGGGGAAAGATAATGTCCTGAGTAAACTCCACATTTGGCCCACGAGTGACACAGACCACCTGGGAGTAGGATTTACAATTAAGGGGCCTAGAGGAGAAACAGGAAAAACTTCAGGTGTTGCAAGCCAGTGAGAGGAAAAACATGTTCGCAACGTGGGAGGGGAGAAAGCAGGGAAAAGCTAACATGGGACAGAGAGAAAACCGAATGCCGAATGAGTATGACTGAATGGGGGAAGAATAGAAGACTCAGAGGTATAAGACATTTAACTTATTGAAAATTTTCCTGAAAAACGGGGAGAGGATAAGAAAATGGAGTTTGAAAAAGAAAGGATGAAAATGAAAACCATAATGAAAGAAAAATTGAGAGAAATAGGTGAGGAAAAAGGAAGAAAATTAAAGAGAGCAGGGATATGAGGAAATTCTGGAAAGGTGTAAATGCATGTAGAAGCAAACAGAAAAGGAAAGGGATAAATATCCCAAATGATGACTGCTGCAGCATATGGGGAACTTATGGGGGGGGGGGGACTGAAGTAGAAAGAGATTAGGATAGAGAATGGGGAAAAATGGAGGAATGGGTGGAAATAGACGCAATGGATAAGGACATTGAATATCGAGAATTTCTACCTGCAGTTCAAGAGCTGGAAAACGGGAAACAGGTGGGAAGTATGATTTGAGTGGTTAATTCATAAAAAATCTTCCGCATATCTGGAAAAAAGAGTTATGGGTAATAATTCAAAAAGGATGGGAAAATGGGACGTTGAGGGAAGGCTGGAATGTCGCACGAGTTTTTCCAATCCACAAGGGAGGAGACAAAAATGATGTAAAAAATTATAGGGGAATAGGATTTTGGATTTGTTTTACAAAATTTCAGCGGGAATAATGACAGACAGACTCAGTAGCTCTTTATTTTAAATTCACTAGTGAACAATAGAATTAAAAACAAGGGAGAAAAGCTGTATGCAGCCTTCATTGACCTGAAAGCAGCCTTTAATACAGCAGATAGAGACCTGCTCCTGGAGAAATTGCGAAAAAAAGGAATTAAAGGGAGGTTTTTTGACATGGTAAAGAGCATATATAAGAATACAGAGAATGAGATAATTACGGGAGAGGGAATCACAGGTAGGTTTGCAACAGGGCGGGGGGTGGGACAGGGTTGTTCTTTCAGTCCAGCACTTTTCAACATATTCGTTGACGATATCGACGAGGAATGGGAAGGCAAGGGTGAGGGGGTACGGTAACAGGAAATGAGAAAGTTTACTGCTCAAAATACGCCGATGATACGAAGATTGTTGCTGATGATGGAGGAGAACTAAGCAGTATGCTCAGGACAGGAGATAGATACTTCAAGGACAACAAACTGGAGATTAACGTAGATAAAAGGAAAATAGTTATATTCAGGGGAGGGGGGAGGCAAGAGAAAAAAGGGAGTGGTGGATGATTTACAGTAAGGAAATTGTGGTAGTCAACAGCTTCAAATACTCGGGATTCTGGTTCTCTTCGAGAAACAATTATGGGAATCACATTAGAAAAATATCAAGGAAGGGAATTCAAGCAACAAACGCGGCATGTGGGGTAATGATGAGAGCAGAGCTGAGGTCCTTGAAAGGTAGCCTCTAGGTTTTTAATACACCAGTGAAATCTGGGGCAACCTAGTGAGTGGAAATTTTGGGACTAAGTAGAAGGAATGAATTGGAAAGAGTCCATGAAACAATAATCAAGATAGGGATGGGAGCCATTAGAAATACACCTGACTACTTATAGCGGGAAGAAAGCGGGAAGGAAAGCCATCTTCAAACTGTGCATGCGCGAAAAAATTTTGCACACAGTCTGCTCAAATAAGGTCTTTCAGGCACAATTTAGAGGCATGAAGACATCTACTTTTGATGTGGGTGTTGCAAAATAGTTTGAAATGAATATTGCCCTCACTTTCCTCAGTGCCACCGGGGTGCATTCAATTGCTAAGCATGCCCGAAAGATGCCGCACAATGAACCCACCAAGGACTAAAATCCATCTTGAATCAATGCAGGAAAATTTTTGTGTCGTCTCTTGCAGCTTCAAATGGTTTAAATTGTTTAACTACTCATATGATTTTTGAAAGCGTGACAATACGATTGGCTACTTTTCAATCTTTCATTCTGGCTCTAAAAGCTGGTGCTCTTGAGGAGTATGACTCATGGTCTACCCCTCTGTTGTGTAATCCAGCTTCGAGTCGAGGAAGTGTTCCGTCATTAGGTACTCTAGGACTTCATAAGTCGTCTCAGCCATTTCGTACAACAGCAAAATGAGTTTCCTTAGTTGACGTGAAGAGTTAGCCCTGAATGTTCTCTCGAGTCTTGCAGTATCATGTATATTCTCGATGCACGCACAATACCCCATCTTTAAGTCCCTTGTGCATCGCTGTATATTTTCTTAATACG
Source organism: Andricus curvator (assembly GCA_932195095.1). Lineage (NCBI taxonomy): Eukaryota > Metazoa > Arthropoda > Insecta > Hymenoptera > Cynipidae > Andricus > Andricus curvator. The sequence goes on from CAKNYM010049320.1 coordinate 57,220, forward strand.
TAGAGAAAAATTGTCCGCATACGCTTTGTTTCTACCTCTTTGTAGGATGTCGAGAGAAAATTATATTTGTACAATGGACATGATTCTGCCGAGCATAGACCCAGCAAACTACTAACTATCTGTTTATGATCCGATAGAGATGTATATATCCGCAGATACATAGCAACCCTTGAACACTTTGCTAATACTTATCGAACATGAAGTCAAAAAAAATAACCTCGGGACGAGGTAATTGTTCAGTTACCTTGCGATTCAATGAATTTAATTAAGTAGACGCTCCTTTTTGTTCGATTCATTTATCAATTGGCATCTCAAGCACTTCCTGGTAGCGCCCGATGATGTAGCTCGTCGTGGTTTTACCATTTAGTTTGACACCCAGCATCAGCATCGTACGTTGGTCCAACTGATCCCTAATTCGCGCTACGTCAGGTTTACTCGCAGATGGTTCACCACTCAGAGATTCAAAACTGTGCTCTTAAGCTATGGTCTATGCCGACATCCCTGGGTGTTTCGTTTTTTATTTTGGAAAGATCTCATTTTGTTTCTACGAGAAGCTAGGGAAATATTTGTTAATTATCTACAGTGCCATGCTTGTAGATATAAGGCAATTTTACTCTAAAAGGTCGCCCGGCATCCCACAGGCACCGCATACGTCACAACACCCTGGTAACATTCAGCTCTCGAAACGGTAGTTAACGTCTTGGCTTAAACTCAATTTTGGAAATTGAGAGCCACCCGACTTTCGCTGCTTAGTCGAACTCACGCTGATACTTCCACCCTACCAAAACACGAACTCTCACCCATCTGGGTCGTACTAGCTGCCTGCTTCCAGGTTTTCGCTATCAGCGAAATTTCTTAGGCCTCCTCACCGTGGCCAGGTCCGAAATCGTCTTCTCCTTGGGAAAGGAAAATTAATTCGCCAGCGTAAGGAGTAGTCGAGTTTACGCGTCCCAAAGAGGATGATCGTAGTTTCTGGTTCTCTTAAAATATAATAAAGAGATTTCAGAAAAAACGTAGCTCAATACGAGAATTCATTATAGTACACTATATTGCTTTCTCATAGAGGAAGGATTGTAAAAAATACATTTCACAATCTACCCCCTCCCCCCCCAGGAACTCGACAATTCAATTTTTTTAAATGTCTATATGTGTGTGTACATTTTTGCTGTTCACCATATTTGTCGAAAAGTAAACGAGCGATGGTCATAAAATATAAATGAATTGTAGCTTTAGTAGACATCCATGTCTGGTAGGATTTTTAGCTAGATCGGCTAATTGAAAACATTTGTTTGCGTTTAGAAATTTGATAAAAAATGTTTATTCTGTTTATATATTAAAAACTTTTTTGATATTATGAATATTGCAGTAAAATATCTGACATATTTGTTCATGTCTTGTAGACGCGTCGAAAGACCTATTGGAGAACATGTTATGACCTACTAGTACCGATTTATGATGTTTCAAAGAATTGTTTATTCTGTTTTGTATAGAAAAACTTTCTTGATATTCGGAATACTACAGTACTATATCTGATATATTTTTGTTTGCGTCTTCGAGGCGCTTCAATTGACATATTGACGAACCTCCGATTACATGCTATAATCAATCAATAGCGACATACAAAGTTTTTGAAAATAGTTTGTATTATGTATATGATGGAGAATTTTTTAATTTGAAAAATAACACTCCCACAAGTTAAGAAGCTATTATTATTTTTCTTAAATTATTCAAGGATAGCTTAAAAAATATGTATGTCTAATACATAATGTTAGCTGCGATCATTTGCTAAGGTCAAAAGACCTGTATTTCCTCTACCTGCTCACAATGCCTCAAACTCAAAATCCCTATTGCATAAGGAAGGACGCTTGAGATAAGGTTCTGAAATAGAATTTGTTTAGAGCGCCAAGGTTTTGGATGTATTGACTTGCAGATGATTCATGCTGCAAGTAGAAACATGTCATCAGCTTACGCCAAAAGAATGACTTCGATCAGGTGACCAATTAAAATTCCCCTTAAGCCACGGCTCAGCAAGAAACTTTCGAAATCATCGATTGCGACGATTAAGAAAACCGAGTTAAGTAGCTAACCCTGAAGGACCCCGCATTCCACGGAAAGATGGATCTGTACGATGGCACTGACAAGAAAAATATGGCCCATACAACTTCTGGCGGCTCTAAAACCGGCCTGAAATACACTGACACTCATTCATCCACGTCACTAATCTTTTTTTTTATGTGAGGCTGGATCCTCTTTGTGATCCTTTTTTAATAGCATGCGCATAAAAATATTTGTCCGATCTGAGAGAACATGCTCATTCTCCCATACCCCCCTGAACAAACATTATAATGAATATAAAATTCCACAGAAATGCCACCTTCACCTGGTGCTTTCCCCGGTTTGCATTTATGCATGGCAGTAATTATTTCGTTTTTGGAAATAGTCCCATCCAGAAGAGGATGTGTGTTCACGGACCAAGCAATGTCAAGTTTAAGTTTAGGAGGGTACAACGAGTTGGCGAAGTCTTGCTACGTTTGTAGGTTGATACATTACTATGCGCAGGCCTAATCCTCAAAAATTTCAATGACCTTCTGAATACGGCAGAACTTGTGGCTGCTGCAAAATCATTCTGGAAAGCCGTCTCGTAGTTTGTCTTCTAAGCATGTATAAGAGATATGTACGCCCTTTCATTTCAATTATATTTAAGAATGTCCTCCTTCGTGAACCCAGTCACTTGACAAATCCTGAGGCTTTTTTCTACGTTTTTTCTACTGTTACGACAAGCATAGTCATCCGCAGATGCATTGACCTACTACGGAAAGGCCTCAAGAGGTATCTGGTTTAGATTGCAAATGCCCGCTTTAATATCCCCTCCCAAAATTATAGACATGGAAGGATTTTATTCCTCCAGCCGCGCAAGTAATGGACCCAGACTTTCGCAACTCGACTTCCTGTCCAACCCCGGTTCAAAATATATCAAGCCGACTATAAATTGTAATGATAATGCGCACTTCATGCAGATCCACTGAGGGGATATATCAAGGGCTTTGCAAGCATACCGTTTCCGGTTTATAAAAATCGCTAAGCCACCACTCGCTCTACCAAATCTACTTACTTCTGTTGCATTTGCTGAGAAGCCATTATAAGAGTTATAAGAGGAAGCGTAAAATGACAAAGCAATAAACTTTAGGCTCAAAACACCATTCGGAAGAAGGAGATCATGGGGGACTAGCTTAGAGAGCTGACTCTTTTCCGAGTCTTCTCAAAATCGACTAGTGACCCCCAAGGCTAGTCTCCTCGAAATAGGGCCTCTACCTTGGTACGTAAACAGCCTCTTCTGAGGGGAGCTACAGTTTAAGGTGGGTTCCGAACCACTAAAGCCCCGGTAGAAGTACATGGAAAATTTCGATCGGTGCCGGCTCAGGGACCGATCCCCAGTCCTCCTGCATGGAAGTTTAAAAAATTTAGATTTTGATAAAAATAACCTGTCACAACAATGTTCTCCTATACGAAAATTATTATTGCAGATATGTACAGGGAACATCCATTAATCAAATGATCCTATTTCAGTGCATTTTCGACTCCACCTCAAAACCTCGATATATTGGCCGGACCTCCCGCTCTCCACATTTATAGCAATATAATGTAGTTATATTGAGTCCATTGAAGTAAATCATGGGCAATTCGTGTTAAACGTACCTTGAAATAATCAGTTTTGACCACTGATAATGTACTTAGTTTGTATTTTGGACTTAAATCTGTTCAGAAAGTTAGATTTTGACAAAAACTAATCTGTCACAATAAATTTCTCTTGTACAACAAATAATATTGCAGATAGGCACAGGGAACATCCATTAATCACGTGGTTGGATTTTAGTTAATTTTCGACTCCCATCAATAACTCGATGTATTGGATGAAACCCCCTTCCTTCACTCTCACGTGACTTTTCGTAAAGAGACAAAAATTTACATAAAATGAAGGGGGTCAATATAAAAGCGTAATTCATGAAATCGAAATTTTTTAGGAGAGACAAATAACACTCTGAAAAATCAGGTAACGAATTTATAAGACACCCTTAAAATGACAGAAAACTTGAAAAATAATTTTTTTAAACAGTTAATTGCTTTAAGTAACTCAGTTTAGTGTGATATTTTATTTAAATTAATCATTTAAAACTTTAATGTGAGATTTTATTCAAATTAATCATTTAAAAATATCACGTGATCGGATTCAAGAACCCCCCACCCTCCCCAAATGATATGCATAATATTTTTTCTGACCCCCCACCCATATACAATATGGGTAAGTCAATAGGGGTAAGTGTGATAATGGGGATAGTGGGATAAAGAGAATATTTGTAATGAAAAAATAAATCGGCTATCAACTAAAAATGTGATTGTCATTAGTTAATGTTTCAATAAATTATTTTTTAAGAAACTGAGAAGATTTTCAAAAACTCCTTTCGTAATTGTGTTATCTGGTCTTTTGATTTGAATTTTTCCCACCTAAAGCACCTTTAGTTGATTATATTTTTCTCACATATGCGTTTTTTTTTAAACAAATTTTACATTTTTATTATTTTTAATAGTCAATTATGACAGGGTAATTAAAAAATAGACTCAGCGTAAGTGTCACATCTATTTTTTGGTTTTCTTTTTCATTGTCGAATACGAAAATATGTCAACAGTTCGAGGTTAGTTTCAGAGCTTATATTTTTTGAACCTCTCTGGAACCTTCATGCAAGATGGAAATTTTTATTTGTTATTTTTATTATTATTCTCATAAATAATGAAAAATTTAAGGTAAACATATTTTTTAAGATTCAGTGGATATTTCATTAACAAGAATGAGAGTACTATCTTGTCTTGTATCACACTTACCGGCAATAATGGAAAATCTTGAATCGTTTAAAGTGTTATACGTTGTGGGTCAGGATCACCAATATTATCAAATGTGTAATATAATTATATGTTTCATTCAAACAAGTAACAATAGGATGAGCGGGTGACAAGAACAGACGTCTTAATCGGAGTAGAAGAGACTGGAAAACCGACCTGACGGGGCAGTTGGAAAAGTACAGTATCGATTAGCGCCTCTAGCACTTTCTACTAATCGTACATACTATGTGACTACGATCACGTTTCCGTAAAGCAACCAATCCTGACGCAACGGAAACGTTTACGTCATCCACTCCAGCTCCTTCTATCTCAGAAGGTAAGCAAAAGCTGGAAATATACGCAAGAGACTTCGTACCACACTGTTCCTTGGAGTCCGGTCTCCAGCCGCGGATGACCTTACGCGGCAGACGACACAGTTGGAGATAAAAGTTTTACCTCTGGATACTTTTCTAGAGCTAACAATCTTTATAGAATGTTATGAGGAACAGTGTGGACGGACCAGATGAAGTGATCCCAGAAGAGCAGCTTTTTGCATCCGGCTTGCGATCGATTGAGCCTGACGCTGTCAAGCCGGAATTTTGTTGAGTTGGCTAAGAAATGAAAATTCCATACCTCCAAAACAGCCGATTATGAGAACTACAAGATGGGCTTTGTAGCCTTGGTACAGCCTTCTCAGTTCGAAAAGAAGTGTTTGATATTTCGCCTATTTTTTCCTCCATTGCGTTATATTACCATCGGCTGCTGCCGAGAATTCAATCACGTAACTGATCTTCGTCTTTAGATCCTGGAGGACAATATCAGGCTTTGTAGCACTGATACGTTGCGTGGTGGAGAATGCGAAATTCCAGTAGATCTTACACTGATCATTCTCCACAACGGACTCGAGTTCCCCCTGGGCGTATTGCAAGACGGGTAATAGATCAAAACCATAGAAGTGTATGTATACCATTAAGCCATTTCCCTTTCAGGGTAGGCGTGACACTACCCGATTCGAGTAGTGTTTCTAGGTTAGTTTCTTGTAGTAAATAACTACAAGTGTGGGCTCACCACACCCACGATGTGCCAACAGCACTCAGTTTTCTCGAATGGTCACCCATCAAAGTACTAACCGCGTCCAACGCTGCTTAACTTCAGTGATCTGACGAGAACTGGGTTTTTCAGCGTGGTATGGCTGTTGGCATAAGATGGTAATATAATACTTTCAGAGCCGCATTGTATCTCTCTATGTTCCTGTAGCATGCATACTTAGAGGATCCACTGAGAACATGTCCAAGTGTTTCTGGCTCTTGCCTGCGCACTCGACAGTTGGTATCGCCTACAGGTAGATTCATTATGCGGTCGCGGTAAACTAAGGTGTCTATAACGCCGTCTTGACAGGCAAAAAGGAATCCCTTGGTCTGCGATCTCAATCCAGCAGACTTGAGAAACATGTTGGACAGTCCCAACGATAGCTCTTCTCTACGTATAATGCCGTAGAATTAACCATGAAGGGGCTTGTCAGCATGTTATCTTAGTAGAAGCGATTGTTCTGCTTCCTGTATACGACTTTTGAGCACCAAAGGTGATAGTGATGCTAGGCCATGTGTAGTGTCCCTGGAATCAAGTGTGAGGCCAAGCTCCTTTGCGACCCTATCTGCGGCACCGTATAGAAACGCTGGAGCACTGACGGCTGCATGTTGATGTACGAGTTGCATAAGAGAATCTGTGCTATTCAGAACTGAGCAGGCTGTAGCCAGAACCGTTCTTCGATGAAGACACTCCAAGCTTAGCAAGCCTCCACCCCTTTTATCTCGAAGGAGGTATATTCGAGGTCATCATCTTGCGTGTGCTTCGGTCAAGTTGCTTCAACTTATTGACGTTCCATTTTACTGCACCGACCGTGTAGAGCATTATAGGAACGGCCAGCGTATTTATCGCCGGCATCTTCTTCTTCCCACATAATTCGGAAGCCCAAATCTTTCTGAGAATTTAGCGATACCTTTTTCAAGGGCCGTTTCTAACACATGCACATTTTGCGTTTCCGCTTGCGGTATTCCAAGATATGAATATGTTTATGTATGGCGTAAGGATGTGGCGACCCAGTCGGCCGAGAACTCAGGCTCTTGCAGTCAGCCACGTTGCATTGGGCTAAGTCCCCAATGCAACGAATTATGCGGTTATGTCACCAGTATCGCGCAGTGCCACCCACAATAGGCCTCTATCAGATGGATGCCATGGTTCAGTTGGAAGTGGCAATAGGACCGAACCGAGGCGACGACCAGTTATAGAGAGTATTATTTTTTTCAAACTTGTTGTCGGGTGAACCCGATTTTTCATCATAGCCACGGACTAGGCCAAGTGACTGATGAGAAGAGAATGTTATAAGTTATTTTAATACGACGTTTGAAATTATTTGTGATGATATTGAAGGTACAAAATTATGAGCATGGTGTAGTTTGCAGTTTGTCTTTTACCGCTGTTATCCTTACACAGCAGCCGAGAGTGTTGGAGGTTACAGCAGTTGCCTCTATATGCTTTGTTAGAGTTACCATGTATCACTCAATAGGATCTTAGTCGCTTGCATCCTGATGGTCTAGGAAGTTCCTTACCATGCGACGGGTGTTTAATAAAACCGCCATTTGAGCTGCTGCCAGCACACTACTGACTGTTGTATGTCAGATGGTTTGACTGAGAACCTCGGAAAATACAAGCAATTTGT
>CAKNYM010049320.1:67128-77754 GCA_932195095.1 Andricus curvator
TCTCTCTCTCTGCACGCTTTCCCGTCATGGACGGCCTCTCTGCCTGGTAGCGCTTAATGAAGGGTGACATCAAACGAGTCACGTTACCCCTCCCCGCCAGTCAGAAAAACCCGCCACAGGTTATGTCCCAGTTAGACGCGTGGCTAAGCAAAAGGACGCAAGCTCAAACGCCCCCACGTCCCGCTAGACAGAACTAGCCAGGGCCCTACTTGCGCCTCATCACCGCCTCACCAACCTACTCCTCTCCTTCCTATACATCCTTCTCTCTCTTTCCCACGAGATAAAACAAAACGCTCCCTCCTTCCTCGTACGCCATCCGTACCTCCTCTCACGCTCCCCCCCCCCCCCCCCCTCGCCCAAGCCCTGTTTATCCTACCCCGCCATCCATTCAACTTACCGGGTAGATAACATGACTTCTAAATGGTCATGATGTTCAGTGCAACTTGCGTGCACATTGCCTGTAGCCGAAATCAGAATAGGATAAATAGATTCATGTTTCGCATTTCTCCACATTGTCGTTACTTCATGCCTTAGCTCGCTATACTCATGGATCTTGGTTGTATAGGTTTCCTGCGAATTTCGATTTAGTGGACAAGCTATGTCGATGATATAGACTCTTCCACCTTCTTTTCTCGCATCACGATGTCAGTTCGATTGGCTCGGATGTAATGATCCGTCTGGATAGTAACATTCCAATATAGCATGTAATCTTTGTTTTCTAAAGCGGGCATGGGAATCTATCTATAGAAAGGCATCCATTCTGTTAAGAGTCCTAGGTTGAGGGCAAGTTGTTTATGTATAATGCCCGCCACATCGTTATGTCTGTGCGTATTTTATCTTTGAGCCAGTATGCGACAACCATCAATAATGTTTTCGATGGATTCTTTGGTATCTCCACTTAGTCGGCACCGGTTAACCACGTCTTGATGTAACACATGTTCGCGACATTTTCTGGTGCTGACAACCCTGTTCTGAATCGCAATGACGAATCCTTCCATTTCTGGATACAGGACGCCCTTTCTCAGCCAAATATTGGGTGCTTCACTATCCACGTTATGGTGACCTAACGTTTTGGAGTGATCGCCGAGGATGGCTTTCTGTTTTCATTGCGTTTCTGATTCCTCTATGGTTTCTGTCTTGATATTCGAGGCCTCTTCTGAGGACAAATTCAGGGGCGTGTAGTCAAGATCTGCTTTACTGATGGTGCTGTAAAGCGCAACATCTCGCTTGCAACATCTCGTTAATTCTACGCGGACGGATCTGTTTAAACTTTATAGGTCGTTGTTAGACCATTTCATGAGCCCAAAGGAGTACGTGAGGACAGGGATGGCATAGGTGTTGATTGCCCTGATTTTTTTTGCCGAGTTAAGACAACTCTTCTAAATCAATCTGAGTCTTGTAGTGAAGGCAGTCGTTAGGCTTTTCCTAGCTATTGTATGCTGAATACTGTCAGATTCGAGAATACCCAGGTATTTATATGACTCGCCGTCAGCCATTGCCTCGATGTCATTCTTGAAATCGTTCTCCAGCTCTGCTGTCCCTTATTCTGCTCTGGTTATAAACACGGTTCTGCATTTATCGAATCCGGACTCCATGTGGATGTCATCGGAAAACTGCGTTGTAACATCGATCGCTTGCTGCAGTTTCTAGTCCGAACTAGCGTATAGCTTCAGGTCATCCATGTATAGAAGATGGGTCACTTGAAGACCATCCTCATTATCATGTATTCGGAACCCATGAGACATGCTATTTAGTGTTTTGCTCAATGGGTTTAACGCTAAACAGAACCACAGTGCACTAAAGGAGTCACCTTGATAGATACCCGTCGTAATGCCTATTAATCTAGTTATCCTTGGTTATCAATGATCAAAATACTTAATTCTCTTACCCCAAAGCATCATCGCATGACCTAGAAAGTCGATGATGCGCAGACAGGTTTTGTATATTTTTAAGACTTCAAGCAAATAGTCATGTATTACGGATGGAAACGCTTGCTTGTAGTCAATGTATGCCATGTGCAAGTTTCTTTGATGTTTACGAGCTTTCGTTATTATTTTTTTATTTTATTATTATATTATATATAAGCAGGGTACATATTACCCCTTCCCCCCTTTCAAAAGTATTCTGTTCTCGAAACTTCATAGTTTTTCAAATAAACCTTTTTCCTTTTACTGATCATACGGGTGTCGGTAGTTGTATTTCTTGTACACCTGCTGTGTAAGTTACAACATTGGGTTGATCTTCTACTTTATTTTTGATACAAGAACAATTTTTTCAAGTATGCATATAGTTATGTATCTAAATATTCTACATTTAAGCAGGACATATCTAATTACCGATCCTATCGCTACGTAACCTGAGCGCTGTATTTATTTACTTGAGCATTTAAATTAATCCCCTCTTAAAGTTATCTAAGCTTCCTAGATTATGTTGCAAATCGTAAGTTTTGTTGACAAAGATTGTTTCAGTCGTATTTATGTTTTTTCAATAAGTCAAGTTGATCATGTTTGTCATATACTTTGCAATTTCCGCTGCTGATTAATATGGCGACTTCAATTGAAATTGATTTGATTTTATCTCCCCATGCTAAATCTAGGTTGATGTCGATTGTGTGAATTACAATATTAATCCGTTTGTACGTAACTCTCTTTATATTGAATTATTAAATCATAATCGGGAATTAGGAAAAGGAATATTTAGCCAAACTTGGTTGGGTTCGGGATTATTCTTTTTAGGGCACTTCCTCGTTTTCAATAACTGGGATGTTAATAATGTAACTTAATAATACATTTACTACCGCTATTGAAATTGAAATATTTTTGTTCGTCCCTTCAATGAGAAGTGTTGCTGGAAATAGTTTCATACCAATGAAATTTTCTTTACTATTGTAATTCAGTTTTATCGACTGCTTAAGATTCTAATATTAATAATTCTAAGCTTGAGATTCTAAGTAACAGAATAGTTATTTTCCTGAAACATAAAATGTCATCACTTGATTCCTGGACCTTACCAACTTGGGTTAAATTAATTCTGTTTTTTATTTTTCTTCCATTTGACTTTATCTCTTATTTTGTAAACTGGACTTATTTTCTTTCATTAGCTTTCATAATCATGTTGTCATGATTAATTTTCTGTTTTTTTTTTTCAAATCAGCATAAGTAAGGGTTGTGATCTTGGTATTGCTGGTGGAATATTAGGATCTCTTTCGAAGGTCATCTCGAAAGGTGAGAAGCCAGTACTTGTATTTTTCATTGTATTAATTACGTACGTGATGAATTGTAGATTTTCATTTCATTGCTTACAATTATTTTCCACTGATTTTTTAATGAGATTTTTTTAAGGCAAGTGCATCCTTTCTATATTACCACTGGATTGAGGATGAGAAGACATTGTCCCTATGTGTTTTATGTTTAAAGCTTTTTCAAATCGTTGCATCAATTCTGATAGGGAAGGGCCAAGGGGGGGGGGGGGTATATTTTAGAGGTACACCTCCAATTTTTTTCCAAAATAAACCTTAAAGTGTCTGCTTCAACATACATTTTTGTCAGATTTTTCGTGGTGGTGCGTCATGGTGAAAAATGATGAAAATCATGCATGGCGCATAGCACACAGCACACTCTCGCTCCAGCCCGACACATCGAACTCCACTGTTCGGTTGACACTTTATTAGTTTAATTAAGCGGTCGGCTGAAATGATGGTGCACTTGTGTTTTAAGGAATGACTTATTTTTCATTTCTTTTGTACATAACATTCTGAAAAAAACAAATGCGCATGTTTAAAAGAATGTTAATATTCTATGTATATAAAGGAATTAAATAAGAATCGTCTGCAGTTGGCCTATAAAAATTATAGTTTCCAGAGTTCACCACGAGGAGGTTGCAATACGATTTTGAACTCCTTATTGGGGTGATTTTTAGTGTGAGTCCCTGCGCCTCTCAAAAGACAGGATGCTTTTGAATGTGAGTCCCCTCGCCTCTCACAAAACGGGGTGCTTTTTTAGTGTGAGTCCTCTCGCTTCTAACAAAACGGAGTGCTTTTTGAGTGTGAGCCCCTCACCTCTCCCAAAACCTGGTGCTTTTTTAGTGTGTATCCATCCCCTTGTCTCACACAAAACCGTATACTTTTTATGTAATTATTTCTTTTAATCTTTATCACTGTCACTTTCAATTACTGGAATGTAATTATTTTTCTGGAATACATCACTTAGTATTTCCGCTGGTTTAAAAACTTTGGATAAGTATCTAGCATGAGACAAATAATACACTATTGCAGCAATATGAGAGCATCAACCAACAGTCCGTTTTCCATTGGCACATTCGCATGTGTGATGCGTCAAGCCAGAAACACTAACGCTGTTAGGCAGATATTTCAAGAAGCATCTGTAATGCTGTGCGAGAAATATGATGAGATGGAACATTCAATTTGAGTACATTTGACTGGTCTTTAACGTACTGAATCTTCAGTTTCCCATCTTTATCCATCATTTCTGCCAAATATGATATCACTTGGCTCAGTTGGTATGAACCAGTGAATAAGATCTCCAAATCTCTTTCCGTCATTTCTGGGAAATCTAAAATGTCATCGGATGTAACACTTTTAAAAGGTAACTTCCGACGAAGCCAACCATTTTTTTCTACCTCAGTCGCCAAAGTATTCTGCATCTCTTTTTGATTATGCATTCTCTGCAGAATTTCATCGAAAGTGTCTTCGTTAGAATGAAACCATTTTCCAAAAGTGTTGTTCAGAAACAACGCGATTCTGAAATAAATCCCAATTTTCGGTATGAGCTTGTTGTCGATTTTATGATCTAAAAAGCGATATCGATTGAACTACCCAGCGAACTTCAGTGACAAAACGAGACTCATTGGATTCTTCCGTGGATAGTTGTTTCCTCTTGCCTTTTAGAGTAGGCATCAAGACTTTAAAATTCTCATCCTCTAATTTTTCTTTTACATCACGAGAACCACGATCAAGGACGAAAACATGACCTTCTGTTAGGATTTTGCGCAAACTATTTGGATCGTCAATGACACTTTCCAAAATTCCGGCATAATTTTCGTTAGCATAATATGTTCCAAGAATGTCAATAACATAACCGTCAGTTGTGCACACAGTGAAAGGTTTACAAAGAGGAACCTTCTTCTGCCCAGAGTAAGATTTCCTCTGATATTCGTTGTTGGTGCTTCTTTGATGACGACCATCGCAAATCAAAAATAAATTTTCATTCAGATTAAATAATTTTTTTGCCATTTCGGTTGTGTGGTTCTGAATTAGGTAATCTTTAATGACAGAACTTATACCGAGGCGATGTGGTAAAACGTCATTTTCGAGAGATTTTATAATACTGTTAGAATAATCTGAAACAAGATGTTGATCCTTTAATTGCAAGATCAAAGCTATCATCTTATTAGAGTTTCCTGCCCTCAACTTAAAGAGAATGATAACGAGTGCTTGGATTACCGAACAAGATTGTCTATTTCGCAGTGAAATCATCGTATCTTTAATAATAGCAAGCTTTTCCCAATCTAATCCCGTGAAAACTGTTAACTGTTTTTCCGAAATGGTATATTCGCCGACTTTGTCCAATAATGACGAATCACATTTTATAGACAGATTTTGCATCACTTTAAATAACTCTAAAACTGAGAGACTTGTTGTATTAGAGTGTACCCTCAGGAGTCCAAGATCATCTTCATAAATTCTATTTTTTATTAAGTGACTTTTCCAACACAGATTTTCATCTAGTATATAGATTTTTTTCTTAATATATGCTGCAATTCGAGCTTCTTCAGAAATCCTAGCCAGATTACTAGACAATGAACAAATAAAACAATATTTGTGCGTAGCCACTGTTCGCTGGATAGGAATTTCAACACATTCCACATTAGCAATTTCTTGATTTGGTCCGGATTTGATTTCGAATGATGGATCATCGGTTTCAGATTCATAGGGAGGGTTTCTTTCCGTTTCAGGCTCAGCATCTTTGCCAGGATTCCTTTTATAAATGCAAAGTCGACATATATTACATAAAATGTCATCAACGACTATTATTCGCTTTAAAGATGAAGAGAAATCATTAGCTTCATACTCATTTTTTACATGTTTCTTTCCACCCGTTACTTCTCTTAAAAATGCGTCGCAACCAGCACACCTTAACTTCATCGCTACCGTCTTAGGCATTGTCAAATAAAAAAAAAAGAACAGAGCGTTAAGAGACAAGCAGTGCAAATTATTAAAAGAATAAATACAACTAATCGAAGAAAAAAATGATTTTCAGCTTTTAGGATGAAACGCATGGCTTTAGTTCGCCAAATTTAGAGAGTTGTAAGTAAGGGTTAAAGTAAGTAAGGGTAAGTAAGGTAAGTAAGTAAGGGAACGTTTTGAATAGCGGATTCGAGAAACCTGACCTGCGCAGTACTGGTCAGAGAAACAAATGACTAACAAAAAACAGAAGGTGTTATAAGAAAGGTTCTAAATACTTCAGGGCATACGTTTAATGCTATTTAAGTAGTTACTATATCCATCGTAAATACAAATCAATCAGTTTATAAGAAGAATTATGAAATGACGAAAAGGTGCTCATGAGCAGATTGGAGAGGTTGACAAAATGATCAAAAACAAAGATTGAACGTTTGGATTAAATATTGGTGTACTTGAATTTTCAGAAGTTTGGTTTTGGTTTTTCATAATGTTATGTATAAAAGAAATGAAAAAGAAGCGATTCCTTAAAATACAACTGCACCATTATTCCAGCCGACCGCTTAATTAATTAAATAAAGTGTCAACCGAACAGTGGAGTTCGATGTGCCCGGCTGGAGCGAGAGTGTGCTGTCTGCTGTGTGGCATGCATGATTTTCATCATTTTTCGCCATGACGCACCACCACGAAAAATCTGACAAAAATGTATGTTGAAGCAGACACTTCAAGGTTTGTTTTGGAAAAAATTGCAGGTGTACCTCTAAAATATAACCTCAAAAAAATATTTTCAAAATTTAAAAGCATTTTTTTACCCCTATCTTTTATCCAAAAAAATTAAAACTATTTTCTGAAAATAGTCTTTTTGGTTAAGACAACATATATTTTGTTCGTCAAAATCGGTTCAGCTGTTTTCAAGAAAAACCCTTTTTTTTATTTTACTCCTCCCCTCCATATCTCCCAAAAAAATGAAATTTTAAGGTTGAAATTTGCAGTATTTGATATGCACATAGATGACAATATATGGTGCCAATATAGGCTTGATAGATGCGGGGGCCATTTTTACATGCTTATCCCCCCAGGCCCTTTGTTCCTTGATCGGTGAACATTTTTTTAGTAGTTCAATCATACTTTCCATTACAGTTTTTGCGGCTTCATTTTTCATAGGTACCAGAACTGTACACCGTCTAAATCTGTCTTGGATGCTTAAGATGTATTTATCTTCTATTTTTGTTTCTGGTAATGGACCAAAGACGCCTAACGCGATTCTTTCGTTAGGGCTAGTAAGTGTGTCTGGAATGATTGATTGTGCTTGATTAGTGCCTCTTGTTGTCTCTTGGAATTGGCAAATAGGGCATGCTTTTACGTATTTCTTAATTTCTTCGTACATATTCTTCCATTCACCTTTTGAATTGTATTTTTCTCTCAAAGGTGGTTGGCGTGGGCTTCTTTGATAATGGTTTTCCTTTCTTCTTCAGTTAATTCTCTGGTTTTATTAAAACATATATGGAATCCTTTTTCGGGATAATAATTAGATAGGTATTTTAATATCTCCAAATGGGTTTCTTTTCTCAAAGGTGTGCAATTTGGTTCTCCAAAAATTAATCTTACTATTTCGAATGCTTTGTCTCTAAACTCTATTATCAATAATCCTCAGTGACGTATCCAATTTTCTTGGTTATAATCAGGCATATTCAATTTTTTGACTTCTTTAAATAATTTATTTTCTGCGTTTCGTTTATCGGTAACTCTATTGTTTGTTATAGGGTTTTCTTTCAATGCTAGAAATCCTTCATATAGTTGGCTGTCCCCTTTCTCTTATTCTTTATCTGCTTCTTCTTCTGATTAAAGTTCCCCTGACGGTTCCTTAGTTCTTCTATGAGGTATTCTGAGTTCATCCCTCAATGTTTTTTGTTCGGTAATCATTGGTTTCTCATGAACAGTTACAGATTTTTCACTCTCAGTATCAGAATCACTACATTATAATGGTACCGTGGTATCCTAATCCTTTACTGTTTCTTCATCTTGGAGTGGGAATAATCTTGATAGACAATCAGCAGCTTTGTTTTCTTTTCCTTTTATATATAGTACGTCATACTTGTATTCTTCGAGACGTAATCTCCATCGAAGTAATCTTGAACTAGGGTCTTTTACTTTGTGAATCCAATTTTTAGCTTTATGATCTGTTTGAATCTTAAAGGGTTTTCCTAGTAGATAATCTGTCAATCTTCTTACTACCCAAACAATTGCTGAAAGCTCTTTTTCGCTAGTGCTATAGTCTTCTTCTGCTTCTTTAAGAGTTCTAGATATAAATAGACTAGGGCGTTCTTTTGTGACAATACAGCTCCCAAACCTTGATTTGTTGCAACTGTTGTTAAAGTAAACCCTTATTCAAAATTTGGAAATCGTGGTATGGTGCAGCGCATAAAAGTTCTTTCAATTTATCAAACCTTTCTTGACATCGAGATATCCAATCGAATATTACTTCCTTTCGTATTAGCTTGATCTAAGGTTTTGCTATACTGCCGTACAAACTAAAAAGATACATAAGTCCAATCTCACTCGAACTGAGAAAATCGAGAAAAATTGTTTGCCCAAAGAACTCTGAGATCAAATAAAATTTTGAATAATCTAGATACACTATTCGGGTAAAAATAATGTGCTCTTTCATATTTTTCAATAAAAAATTGATTTTTCAAACAATTTCTATTAGAAAATGGACTTGCGATTTTTTACTAGTCGTGGAAAGTGAAAAATACAAGGGAAAAAGAACACAAAGGCACTTGCAGACAATGCCTTTATCGGAGAGCTCGAGAACAGCCTCAAAATACAACAACAAAATATACGTAAGGGACACTGTGTGTTCAGCGGCTGTCCCGAACTTACCCGAACGATCGTCGCTAATGTATAGCCGAATCTAGCCGGGACTTATTTCCCTTGGATTACCGATCAGAGTCCGAGCTATTTCACAAGGCTAAAACATACGTAAGGGCAAGCGATTCTTTTCGTTTGTAAATTCGCTTCGCACTCGGTCACTTTTACAAGACAAAAAAGATACAAAGTTCTTTAGGTTCTTTTTTATTTGTATGCTGATGACGTATTACATGCCTTATACAAATTTGAGGACCCGCAAAGTACTTTGTATATCCTTTTATGTTGTATTTTTCAACTTTTTCGACTTTCCTCATTTATAAACAATCGTTTTTTGCAATAAATAATAATAATTAATAATTTTTATTAACACAGTTAGACGCAGGTTTTTCTTACGAATCCAACGATACCAAAAACTCATTTTTCATACAAATGTCACTTATGTATCTTTTTAGTTTGGACGGCAGTATAGTAGACAAGTTTTTTATAATCTTTCTATAGTATCCGGCTAATCCTAGGAATGATTGGATTTCTTTAACTGCGTAGGAGTTTAAAAATGTATTATAGCTTCTGTTTTTGATTAGGTTAAACTCCCTTGGCTGTGATCAGGTGTCCTGAATATTCTAATTCTGGTCTGAGGTATTCACATTTAGATGGTTTCAATCGTAATCCTAATTTTTTAATTCTTTCATAAACGTAAATTAAATTCTTGTTATGTTCATCCAGTATCTTACCGAATACTACTATATCATCAATATATGCAAAGCATTTATAGCCTATACGTCCTCTAGAGGCATTATCCATCATACGTTGAAATGTTGCAGGGTCATTTCATTAACCAAATGGCATTCGGTTATATTCAAAATGCCCACGAGTTGTTGAGAATTGTGTATATTTTTTAGACTTTTCATCCATTGGAATTTGATGAAATCCTGCACTCATATCAAAAGCTGAAAAGAACTTTGCTTGTTTTAACTGATCAAGTATATCGTGTATCACCGGCAGAGATTACGCGTCCTAGTCGGTGTTTCTATTGATTTGATAATTAATCTACTACAATATTAATCAGCACAGAAAGAAGAATCATTTTTGACCATTATTTTACCTCTTAGTGCTTTTCTTGCAAAAACTATTGATCTCATCGAATAAGTGTTAGAAGAACTTTCATTCCTCTTCTTTTCGTCTATAAATATGCAAGAGAAAATCGTTGAAAATATTTAATAGTAATGTAATAATTAATTGATAATGAAAATTTAATTAATCGCTTACATCTCGAGAACTTCATAAATGCCAGAGGGGTATCACGCAGATTCGAAATCAGGAGATCAGTCTGAACATGAATCATTAACAATATTGCATGTCATGTCAATTAAATGGCCCAACCCGCCCCAGGCATGGGGCGATATGAAACAAGCGCACTACTTCTTTATTTTCGTTTCTAATTCCGCATATACTGTTTGATTCACTTTTATCTTGGTAAAATTATAAGTGAAAATGTTCGTAGAATATATCTATATATATATCAATATATATATATATATATATATATATATATATAT
>CAKNYM010049320.1:84387-98890 GCA_932195095.1 Andricus curvator
TGTGAGATGTGGCCATAAGTGTGATTTACCGCGGTTCTACTGGGGGCCATTGACATTTTTTTTAGATGGCAGTTGCTCTTAGTGGGACCCTGCAGTGGTTGTTTAACTTTGTAAAAACTTATATATATATATATATAATTTTTTGTAAATGCAGGCGAAACCCTCGTGAGTCTTAAGGAAACCAAGTTTCGCACCTCTGAGAGCACCTATCACAAGGACAATTACTTGTACCGAATATTTTGGGTACAGTCGTTGCAGCTGTCTTTTAAAGTCTTGATACCTCTCCTCTTTTTCTTTCTCCTTTGCAGTGATGTTGTATTCGGACGAAGCCGAGAATTCGATCACGAATATAGTTCGTTTCTCGAAGTCTTGGAGAGCAATGTCAGGCCTCGAGTGCGCAACGGAGACTGCTGCCCGAAAATCGTAGTTCCAGAAAATTTGGCACTTCTCGTTTTAGACAATTGACTCTTTCTCCTTTGGAGCGTTCGGCAGGGCAGGGTCGCGGCCAACACCCTAAGAGCGACAAAGATGGTAATAAAGCAATCCTTAGGGCCGCATTATGTCTATAGATATACGTCGATCCTGCGTGGGTTGGACACCCTAATAGTATGTGTTCTAGGTACTCAGCGTGTGCATGACACGCTCTGCGACTATCACTGGGAACTTCTTGACATAAAATGCGGTTTTGGTATGTTAAGGTGGAAATGACACCGTCCTGGCATGCGAAAATAAAACTCTCTGTACCTGAATTAAGCCCTGATGATTTGAGGAAAGCAAAAGTTTGCTCCTTCGACAAGGACTGTTTTTCTACATTTCTGTGAAAGTTTCCGTGCATTTTCTTGTCGAGTAGCTCTTGGTGAAAATTTTCAACCTCTGCTTTCTTCACTTTGGCTTTTAGAAGTGAAGCATCTAGATGAAGTAATGCACTTTCCTCACTTCTGATGTTAAAATTCAGGCCAAGGGTCTCGGCCGCTTGCTCCGCGGCTTTGTAAAGGAACGCTCCCTCGCCAATCATCTCACGGTTCCTGACCATCTTTAGGAGAGGATCTCTGCCATTCGCAACGATGTAAGCTGTACTCAAAACAATCCGGTTATGAAGACACTGGAGATTCAGAAGTCCGCGTCCGCCTTGACGGCGTGAAATATATAATCGCGGAACTGGCGAATTCATATGCAAGCTTTTATGCATATGCATGATCTTACGTGTAGTGACATCAAGGGTCTTAAGCTCGTTCTTCGTCCATTGAACTACCCCAAACGAGTAGAGTAGAACCGGGACGGCAAGCATGTTAGTCGCAGATACCTTGTTCAACGCCGACAGATTGAAAGACCAAATCTGTCGAAGAAGATGCTTGTATCTGCTTCGGAGAGAGTCCTTCACTGATGTTACGTCCTGAATGCGGTTTTGAGGCACGCCCAGGTATGTATAGATCTCTACAGTATTGAAATGTCTGATAACACTTATATCCACAAGCTCAGGGTTCTTGGGAACGCCAGTAATCTTTCCTTTCTTCAGATGAATTTTGGCACACTTGTCCAAGCCAAAGTCCATCCCAATCTCTCCTGTGTAGTCCATGACAATATTTATAGCAGTTTGAAGTTTGCTTTTACCATATAGGTCATCCATATAAAATACATGAGTCACCTTATGCTCGCGCTGATTAGTATCACCTCGACATCCTTCTACACCTTTTTTCGAGCCACGTTGTTCGTACATCTCTCGCCATACAGGCTCAATTCGTCGAACAATCCTGTTGTTGAGGACAGCTGTAAAGATCTTATACAGCGTGTGCAAACAAGTTATTGGCCTGTAATTCTCTGGGTTGGACAAGTTGCCTTTTTTTGCAGGAGTACAGTGCGTCCTAACACCAGCCACTGCGGAATGGGCGTTTCCGACTTTAAATATGAGGTGAATATGCGGGCCAAATGTTGGTGTGTAAAAGTAAACTTCTTCCACCAAAAGTTCTTGATAAAATCTGGTCCAGCAGCGGAAAAGTTCCTCGTGCCTCTAAGTGCTTTTTTCACCTCTTCGGCAGTGATTGATGGACATTCCTCCTCAGATTTTATGAGGTTGTCGCAAAACTCCTTGAAGCGGTGATATTGTCAATATCTTCTTTCAACTCTTGTGTTTTCGGGACCTTGTACAGCTCTCTCCAAAAATTCTCTACCTCCTTGGGCTTGGGTGGATTTTTTTACAGAAACAGGTAGATCGCTGAAGAGGCGCGATGGGTCAGCGAGAAACTGTTGATTCTCCCTGATCCATCTCTCCCTCTTCTGTATTCTCCTCCTTGCGTCAGATAACAGCCGTATTTTGTCAACAAAATTCTGCTTGATTGTCAACTGCTTTGACTTGTTTAGTGTGTGATTCAAGATCCTTAGTTCATGGGTGAACTTTCGAACCCTTTCCGTAAACGGTCTACCAATTGTTATGTAGTCAATCACACATTGAACACGGGGCGCATTCTGTCTTGCCCATCCAATCTTCTTGTTCAGTTGATGCAAGCGTCTTTTTATCTTTTGATCCATCGTCGGTTTCAGCCTTCGATTTGAATCAGTCAAAGCTCTCGCAGCACCATAAACTGAGCAATTGATGGTCCAGAGGTCGGACTCTTGCGAGATATTTCCACGAAGGGAGGCATCTATTTCAGCCAGATCTTGGGGCTTAGGAGCAACTTGCATGTTAATGTTCCTTCTTGTAATGAAATTGCGATCATCTCTCAGAAGCTGCCTGCTTTCTGCGGTTGGTCTCAATATCGCTTCCTCATCTTCGTCTGCAGCTTGATCAAGCAGCGTTTGGGGAGCGCTCCGCGTACATATCCATTTTTCCGGAGGTTGACGGCTTGATTTCGCAAACACTGATGCGAAACGTGCTAAAGCTCTGGGTTTTTCTGGCACCACAGAGTGTGCATACGCGCCATAAAGCCTCCGCGAACAGGGATAATGCTGGCATCGTAGCAGTCTAGCACGTCAACCCTGAGTAGATCCGTCCACTCAATGTGGGCGTTTCGCCGGTTCGTCGTCGTGTTTCCATCTAAATTATTTTCAGCACCCCGAACTCTAGGCAGATCGGCATTGTTTGCCGACCCATTGTCGGGTGCTCTGCGCGTTCGATTGCCTTAAACCGCATCTACAACATTTTGGTGTTTTAGTGGTTTCATTGTTGTTCCCACGAGCAGCTAGGGAAAGGGTTAGTCCAACCTTGTAGAGCTCCGCGTGCAAGGATAATGTTGATACTTGGTACAGGGACCCTCTATCCGCAACCCAAGGACGCGTTCGGTGGCTTTGTCATAGGTCGTTCGGTTCTATTCCAAAGGAATATATAATATAAATATATATAAATATATATATATATATATATATATATTGGGGTGGCCCTTATTTTTCACTTTTCGAATTTCTCTGCTCTCACCCCCCAGTTTTGTTCGAATGTTCAAAAAAAAAAAAATCTCCTCCAAATTTGCACAAAATCGGTTAATATTTAGGGGTGCCGCAAAGACCATGAAGTTTCCCATTGATTTAACATGGGAAAAAGTCAGCTTTTTGTAAATCTAATATTTAAACGCGATAATATGTTACAAATAATTCCCCAAAGAAAACCCCATAAGTGACAAATTTGAGTTTTACGTAATATTGCGGTTTATTGACACTTTTTAAAAGTTTTTTAAAAATAAATAATCATTAATCGGTAATTTAAGAACACCCAGTCATTTTTTAACTAATATTCAATTGTTCAAACAATTTTTATTTGTTTTTTTTTCAGGTAACTCGGGAAATGAACGTATTTTGTAGACTTTATGAGTTATTTAATCAAGAATAACAATAAAATAATTTGTTTAAATAATTTCACAATTATTTAAATAATACGTATTCATAATAAACAAATTAGTACTTACAAATATTAAAATTTTTGGAAAAGTTAGTGAGATAAAATGTCTCTGCTGCTTTTTTTTAGGTAAAATATATGCTTGAACAAATACGTATTATTTAAATAATTGTTATCAAAGTTCCTTCTAAAAAAATTTCGCTTAATGTTGAATAAATTTTGAAAAAACGAAAGCAAAAATGTTAAGACCTGTATTCTGCTATTTTGCATTTGTTTAGAAAGTCCAAGAATCACACAAAATCACATATTAGATGTTTTTCCAGTGGTTATTTAGATCGTTTATTTATTAAACCTCAAGTTTACAACATATTTTTATATAATTGTAAAACATAAATAGCTAAAATTTTGGTTTTACTTGCAAGTGTCATATGGGGCGGAATGAGCCACCTCTTACTGTGCATTAACTTAACCTCTTAGTGTCGCATTGAGTAGGTTAAGATGCAATGTTTCATTGTATTAGATTGTGCAGTGTGTTAATTATGATGCAAACGTATAAAAAACTAATCTTGTCGAAAAAAATGCTTAGTAACAGTTTGACAGCTGCACTGTTGTAGGTCTGTATTAGAAAAAAATATGAGTTGCTGGCAACCAGAAGAGAGCACTGTTTTTCTGGTATGTTTCTTAATTAACTTTGTTTTAAAACTGGTAAAATGCTATAAAAATGAGAAAAACATTGTTGTGGTTGAAAAATAGGGCAAACCTATAAAAAAACGGCTTGAAACAACAGTATATATGAAATTCAGCGTCGTGTAGTAGACCAGTCTAATATTTGGGAGTTTTCTTACTGTCAGGTTCTGTGAACAGAATTTTGTCCCGGAACACGGAAATTTTGTTGGTAAAAGGTGCAAAATATCACATGGCAGTGGATTGGTGCTTTCTTGTGCATTTTAGGGATAAAAGTGTTCCTACCAAAATTAAAGTAGGTAAAATTCTGCGTTAAACTAAAAAAAAAGGTGTTTTACCACCAATAGTCTAGGAGTTACGGCCTTTCAAAGAACCCCGATTTTTTTTAATTTTTTGCCAAAAATCACATGTTTATTTTGGTTTCTCTGTAGCTCGGATCCTGATCGCTGGATCCAAAAATGGCCAACAGATGAATCAAAGTAGACGTAAATACCTGTAATTTAAAAAAAAGAACATTTTCCTAACTACAATAGATCGCGAGTTAGCACCTGCCGAAGGTGACCCATTTCGACCTGAATTTACAGGTAAATTCCCAGAGTTCAGTTTTTTGTAAATAGCTCGTTTCGGGGTTGTTACAAAAGAAAGTTCCTAGAGAATGAATAAAAGAGGACTAAATTCTGCGTAAGTTAAAAAAAAAAAGATATTCGTACCCCCAATAGGTCACGAGTAATGACCTTCCCAAATATACCTGTTTTTTGTACTTTTTTAACCGAAACCCCGAAAGTCGTGTTTTTGGAAATCACTCGTTTCATGGATGTCACACGAAAAAGTTCTAAGGAGATAAATGAAAGAGGACTTAATTCTGCGTAAGTTAAAAAAACCATTTCCTATCCCTAATAGGTCACGAATAAAGTGTGACCTTGCAAAGTGTACCCTTAATCAGTTCGGTGACTAAACCGCACCGCGGAACAAACTACGTTCATTTTCTTAACATATAAGTTTTTAAGTCAAGTAATAGTGATCAAATAATTATTTAATTATCAAATTAATAATAATCAACCACTTTTAATTAATAAATGAATCATTATTTAAATAAATAAATTTCCATCACCCATCAAATGTGCATTTGTTCGGCATTTTTCACTCAAATTTCTATTAGGCAGGCTTATTATAGATCAAGAATGAATATTTAATCATTTTTAATCAATAAGTAAATAATTTTTTAAATAAATAAATTTTCATCATCCATGAAGTGTTCATTTTTTGGCATTTTTCACTCAAATTTCTATCAGGGAGGCTTATTATAGATCAAAAATGAATATTTAATCATTTTTAATCAATAAATAAATAATTGTTTACATAAATACATTTTCATCACCCATAGAATGTGCAGTTCTTCGCATTTTTTACTGCAATTTCCATTAGGGGGGTTTATTATAATTAGCAAAATACCAATTCATTAGTAGAAATACTTGTGTTACATTTTTAATGCATTATTAATAATAATTTATCGTTTTTATAAGTTTTCTTAATGCTGTTCAAAATCTGACTACGTAATTGTATGCCTCGGGCATTTCTACAATGACTGTATTCTGTAAAACTTTGAAGGCTGTCTGTATAGACCTAGACCTAGAGATTACAATGTTTATATTATGCTTCGACTGTGAATGGAATCATTCATAGAAAGCATGATGGAGGGAGGAAGGGTGGATGGACCACGGGCATTCGGTCCCTACACTTACAGTCTTACAGCATCCTTATCGTCAGTATTGCGTGCTGCGTGCTAGTAGTAGCATTGTGAGTTGAAAATATTTTTCTTTTAAATCGAAAATCTGAGTTATAAATATATCCTCAACTTTGCACGTAGCAACTTTGCACGTGCCCAACTGTGCACGTCGATGGCTAGATGGACAACTGTGCACGTCGTTGGTCAGATGGACAACTGTGCACGTGCCAACTGAGCACGTGCCATCTGTGCACGTGCAAAGTCGTCCCTTGGACAACTGTGCACGTCGAAATTTAGACGTGCACAGATGGGCTCCTGTGGACTTGGACGTGCACAGATGACACTTTCCTAACTGTGCACGTGCACAGTTGTCACTTGCCCAACTGTGCACGTGCACAGATGTCCCTTTCCCAACTGTGCACGTGCACAGATGGAACTTGTCTAACTGTGCACGTGCACAGATGGAACTTGCCTAACTGTGCACGTGCACAGATGTCACTTGCCCAACTGTGCACGTTTATGTCCATTAAAATAATACAGAGTATTCAAAGAATTCAGAGAATTCAGAGAATTCAAAGAATTCAGAGAATTCAAAGAATTCAAAGAATTCAAGGGAATCAGATAATTCGAGGCATTCAGAAAATTCAAGGAATTCAGAGAATTCAAGGAATTTAGAGAATTCAGGGAATTCAAGGAATTCAGGGAATTCAAGGAATTCAAGGAATTCAAGGAATTCAACGAATTCAAGTAATTGAACGAATTCAAGGAATTATGAGAATTCCAGGAATGAAACCCATTCTGTAAATTCTAAGGATTTTGAATTCTTTGTATTAATAGATTTCATGTAATGCCTGGCATTCTCTGAATTCCTTAAATTCTCTTAATATCCTCAATTCTCAAAATTTCTTAAAATTTATGAATACCTTGAATTCCTTAACTTCTCTAAATTCCTTAACTTCTCTAAATTCCTTCAATTCTCTAAATTCCTTCAATTCTCTAAATTCTTTGGATTCTCTGAATTCCGTGAATTCCATGAATTCCGTGAATTCCATGAATTCCGTGAATTCCGCGAATTCCATTAATTCCGCGAAATCCGTGAATTCCGTGAAATCCATGAATTCCATAAATTTCGTGAATTCCTCAAGTTTCATGAATTCCGCGAATTCCTTGAATTCCCTGAATTCCATTAACTCCGTGAATCTCTTGTGCACAATTTTCGACTCATGAACGCTACAATACATGTATTGGAATGCTCGACGGTGACTTCACGATTTACAGCACTTACAATACATGTATTGCAATTTCGTCATTCCAATACCGTGTTTGCAATTTTACCTTACTCTTGTATTGTAGAAGTGTTGGAGAATTCCAAACATTTTTGACAGTGTAGGGCTTATTAAGATGAGAGTATTAAAACTATCTGTGAATTCGATTTTGGGCGTTTTACCGGAGTCTATATTTGTTGGGGCTCATATCATGAGCACTCTGCTTCCTCGTCATGATGAAATAGCAAATAGATCATTTGCTTCCTTAAAGAAGAGGGATTAATTATTTTAATAAAATTGTAAATCTCAATTTTTACAATATTATAACTGATTAAAATTGTCTTAATCTTCAATAAAATATATTAATATTATAGAACAATGGATTTCTTTCGAGTCAAGGAATATTCTGTTTGCATGCATTAACTGTGAATTATGATAACGAAAAAAAGTTTGAAATATAAAAAACAATTTTTCAAGTAGTAAAAACGTGCTAAAAAATGCAATTAACATTTTTTGAAATCATTGTGTCTGATTTAAGTTATTAGTGGTAAAAATAAACCGTAAGAATTTTATCAATTTATCTGCAACTATTCTCAAGTTATCGTGTTCACAAAAAAGGGTAGCATCAACACACAGACACACAGAATGTAAATATCTAATACAAGCTTCAGAACATTGTATTAGACATTTATCAACTGAGGAAAGTTAAATTAAATGAATGAAAGTTTTTTCGAAAATGTAACTATTACAAAGCTTTCTATATGAGGAAGCAAAATAAATTTAAAGAAATATTTTTTTATATTTATAATAATTTGCAATTTTAACTGTTAAAAATTTATTATACGTAGATATAAAGGATCACCCTCGTATAAACCCTTACGTAAGGAAATAAACGTGCACAGTTGGGCAAGTGACATCTGTGTACGTGCACAGTTGGGCAAGGGACATCTGTGCACGTGCACAGTTGGACAAGTGACAACTTTGCACGTGCACAGTTGGGAAAGTGACAACTGTGCACGTGCACAGTTGGACAAGTGACAACTGTGCACGTGCACAGTTAGGAAAGTGACATCTGTGCACGTCCACGTCCACAAGGGCCCATCTGTGCACGTCTAAATTTCGACGTGCACAGTTGTCACTTGGACAACTGTGCACGTGCACAGATGGTACTTGGACAACTGTGCACGTCGAAATTTCAACGTGCACAGTTGTCACTTGGACAACTGTGCACGTGCACAGATGGTACTTGGACAACTGTACACGTCGAAATTTCGACGTGCACAGATAGGCTCCTGTGGTCTTGGACGTGCACAGATGGACGTGCACAGTTGTCCGTCCGGCCATCGACGTGCACAGTTGGGCACGTGCAAAGTTGCTACGTGCAAAGTTGTCCGTCACCCGTGGTAGAACACCTTTTTTTAGTTTAACGCAGAATTTTAAATACTTTAATTTTGGTAGGAACACTTTTATCCCTAAAATGCACAGGAAAGCACCAATCCACTGCCATGTGATATTTTGCACCTTCTACCAAAAAAATTTCCGTGTTCCGGGACAAAATTCTGTTCAGAGAACCTGACCCCTTATTATGCACCCCCAAATGAAGCATTTAAGATAAAAAAATGGCTCCTCCAAAAATTACCGGATTTGCAAAATTTTCCTACCAGATGACTGGACTAACCGTGTATGACAGCGAGGAGTCGCGAGGAGACCAAAGAGGATCGATGCGCGATCGATCTTCGGCATTCGGGAGCTCGTTAGCGAGCCAACAACAACCCGGAGGAGCTCTCTGGGCAGGTGATAGAGTCTTGAGTCCTGATTCTCCTCTTTCTGATGGCGTAGTGGGCAGGTTAATGAGTCTACTCTGGACGTCAAGTCTGGTGCATACCATACGATACGAATAGTTCTGAAGACGCGAGAGCGTAGAATACTAAGCATATTTGAGATATTCAGAGAAAGTTCAAAGTCATAGAAGTACTGGACAGGGCAAAGAGTCTACTCTTCTACCCGAGTTTGGTACACAACGGCACGAATCTAACTGAAGACGCTAAGTGCGTAGAGTTGAATAATAAATTACTGTGAAATTTTCTGATAAAGATTTTTACTGAGTCTAAGATAGATTGATTATAATCCTATTTAAATCTATGTAAATTTGATACAATAATGGAATAAGTAAATTATTGAACTTGAATATTAAGGTGTAATAAGATAGATACTTCATTTCTCCTCCCGAGAATTCAATCTTAAAAAAGTGAGATTTTATTTGATTGATAATTACAAAATTAAGACTGAGTAAACAGAGAGAAAGTTAATAAAACAGGGAAAAGCAGAAGCTATCTTTGGCGTCGGAACGTTGGGCTCTAAGAGAGTTTAGATAAGTAAAGAATCTGAAAACATGCGTGCACAAGAGGCACTAAATAGACAGTTTTGGAAAAAAAGGGGAAAAAATATATCTACAACCACCAACGAGCAAAAAATTGTACCACAGGGAATGATAAACCAAGAAAATAGTAAGAATAATAGAGATTATAAAAAAGATGAGAATAAGTTTTGTAGGCAGAATAGAAATAAAAAGATTAATGAAATACATTAGAAAATTTGGAAACCGAAATTCGTTTTGCATCAAAATGCGAAGATCGAGGAACAAAGAGACACGGTCAAGAAGAATAGTAATGAACAATTTAGGAAATGATAACGTCAAAGAATTTTACGATATGGATTAAACGACAACACAGGTGGGGATGCACAGAGAGTGGGAAAATCGAACACGACAAGAAGAGCAAGCAGCACCAGCAATCACGTTACAAACAATTGCTGATACGTTATACGGAATGGAGGAGAGAATGAATGAAAAAATGGAAACAGAAAGTGATCGCAGAGACAGACTAGAAGAAGAAAGAGAGGTTCTGAAAGAAGAGGGAATAAGCAGTGCTCCCAATTCGGCTCCTCAACTGCACTGCGCATGCGTTGCATCGGTAGTATCATTGGCTGTAAATGGCGCGCTTTTTTAAAACTATTACATGAGTAAATCAATTTTTTATAATAAATAATCATTTTGGAAATAATAACAATCAATTTTCCGATCACAAAATAGTCTTTCAGAGTGAAAAGTGAAATAATTATTTGAATGTACTCTTCACAAATAAATGATTGATTTTAATTTCAAAGGAAGGAATACCTTTTTTTACCAATGTAAATTTTAAATCATTCATAATATTTTTTAGGATTTTATATTTATTATATTTTGTGAAAGATTGATTTTCATATTTAATCACTTCAAATAAGCGCGCGATTAACACTCAATGAGGCTGCTGGTGCGACGCATGCGCAGTGCAATAGGGGAGCCAAATTGGGAGCACTGGGAATAAGTCGCATAGAGACAGAAATGGGCGGACTCACACCGCACGTAAAATGCCATACAAACATAGGAACCAAGGAAAACAGAAAGAAACGCAGGAAATAGCCAAAGTGGACTAGCGAACGCCGCTAGAAGCTTTGAAAGAGAAGAAGTAATGAGAAGAACAACATCCAATATATTCTACCAGAGTTTAGGAGTGAGAAGAATCCCACCACATATATTAACCAAATGCGAGAATACAGGGAAGCGCTGCAACCACACGAGAACGAAACACATTATTTGATCGAAAGATCACTATCATGAACAGCAATAAATTGATGGAAAGTAATAGAATGTGAGGTAAAAGATTTTTACACTTTTGAAGAAAAATGTCTGAGAAGATACTGGGGAGAGCAGGTCCAGCACTACATCCGAAGGAAGTAACAATTTGGCAGCTTCCCTGCTGGAACGGGCATTTCAAGGACGGATTACACCATTAACTTTTACGTAGAAGCCCAGGTACAGTACACTTTGACCAGAAAATAGAGGATGATGGTAAAAGAAAACAGAAGAAAACTTGAGATATATAAAAATGAATACCCTCATCCACAGCAGCCAAGCTGAAGAGCACCGTGGAATGGGGGTCAAATGCAATGAAGGGGAGTAACCTATGGGACGATGCCAGGGCCTAACCAACAGGCCAATCCAGGTCAGAACTGGGCAAATCAAGCACCGAATCAGCCGAGGGGTCCCTGAACATGGGGAAAAAACAAAATGAAGGCGGGGGATGGAGGGACCCGTCCATCAACCTATCAAATGAGGAACATCAAGATTGTTACAGAAAAAGTAGCGGCAATACAGGAGACTTCAGCAACAGCGCTTGATCGGGAAAACGGAGAGGAGTCGCGTCTTTAAAAGCCGAATTAAAAGGAGACGCGACGCCTGAATTCATATATCATGTAAATGGTCTTTATGAACTTAGAGAAGATTTGATGGGGAAAGAAGGATCAATAAAATTGAATCAGAAGTCCAAATTTTATATCGCAAACTTAACAGTGACAGAAATTGCAACAAAAGCATCAACTGATACTGGAGCAAAAATCATGTACATATCGGAGGAATTTATAGAGAACAACAAATATCAGTTCTAGAAATATCCCGTATTACCAATCAGTGGAGTTGCGGTAAAAGGATAGGACCTGTCGGAGGAAGGACAGTAAAATTGAAAAGGCAACTGTTCATGGACGTCCAATTACCAAAAGGAATAATCCAAATTGTATTTATGGTTATACCAACACTATCACGATCATGCATAGTAGTTTAGAAAGTATCGACATTGTGGACAAATTTAAAAGTAACATCAACCTAAATACAAAAGAACACATCTTCTTTAGATTGGAAGTAGCACCTTCAATAAGAAGAATCAATGAAGAAGAAGACTTGCCACC
This sequence comes from Andricus curvator, assembly GCA_932195095.1. Taxonomy (NCBI): domain Eukaryota; kingdom Metazoa; phylum Arthropoda; class Insecta; order Hymenoptera; family Cynipidae; genus Andricus; species Andricus curvator. The sequence goes on from CAKNYM010049320.1 coordinate 96,668, forward strand.
TGAAATAAACATGATCTATGTAAATCATGTAGATACGTGGCAAGATGACAGGGAAATGAATAATGAAGAAATTGTGACGAAAATATAGGAAACTGTATTGAAAAATAAAGATGAGAGAAATAGATTAAGCAAAATATTAGAAAAAAATACAAATGTGTTCAGAAAACTACCCAGTCGACTATTCAATTATGAACACATTTTAAAAGTTATAAAGGATCAACCCTTTTTTACCAAGAGTTACCCTATACCCATGGCATATAGGGAAAAAGCGGATCAGGACATACAAAAAGTGTCAGATACTGGTGTTATACAATGATCCAGCAGTCCTTACATCAACCCCTTAGTCACGATAATGAAAAAGGATGGAGCCGTACGTCTAGATGCACGGAAATTAAATTAAATTCTTGAACAAGACTGGGGATGCCCAGAACCAGCCGAGGTACTATTATAGGGTTGCAAAGGGACTCGAGTAATGTCTAGTCTAGATATGACTAGTAGTTTCTGGCAGGTGCCTGAATCCTGACTCAAGAAAGTACACTGCATTTCAAAATAGAGGGAAAAGTTACGAGTTCAGCGCGGTACCATTTGGCTAGAAAACTAGTACAGCGGTACCAGTATAGGGATTAGATCACACTATACAAGGAATTGAAGAACACGTAATCACTTTTGTAGACGAATTTCTAGTGATCTCTGAATCAAATGAGCAACATTTACTACACTTCGCAGTACTACCAGAAAGACTCACGATTGCGGCATAACACCAAACCTAGAAAAATCCAATTTCTTAAAGACAGGAACAAAATTTCTCGGATTCAAGTTAACAACTCAAGGACTAAAACCATATCCTGAGAAGTTACAAAAGATTACCATAGAGATTTTCCAGTACCGAAGAATGTTAAGCAGCTCAGGGGATTTCTCGAATTAAAAAATTTTTACTTGAAATCCAGCAATCAAAACACGCTGAAGAAACAGTACTCTAGCTAGGGTGGGTCGAAAATAAATACTTTTGGAATTCGAAATCGCTACAACGCGAAAAAGTAGCGTATTGTGGTCCTAAAAAAGTAGAAATAATTTGGAATCGATCGACATGCAGCTTGGTTACCCGCGCTCGAAAAAAAGGTTTCAAAAATTTCTTGTTTGCAGAGTTTTTACATTTTATTGAGTTTCAATTTTTTTACATACCTGGATGTCAAAAAAGTCTTCTCAATTTTTTTCGGATTTTAATCTATCATTTTCTGAGAGACAATTCCTATTTAATTTACCATTGTTTCGGAAATTTTTTTTCAACACGTCGGCAAATAGGAGGAAAATTATTTGAGGTACATGACAACTTTTTAGTGACAAAAATGCATCAGAAAAAAATCGCTCAGACCCAGGAATTGAAATTTGCAATACAGCGAATTTCAAAAATTTTGATTTTGATATTTTATGAACATATCTTCATAACTTGTAGTTTTAACATGTTTGTGAGCATGTGTGGGTTTGTTAAACATAGAAATAATACATGGGTCATCAAGTCCCGGCACTGACATACATATGGCGCCGCCAATGCCATGCCACTTTGTTTTTCGGTAGTACCAACTTTCAAAAGATACGTGTAAGAATTTCATGAGATTCGGTTCAGTCCTTGTCGAGATATTGAAGGTTAAGTGAAAGACTTTCAATTGTTTTGCGTGTTGTGTGAAGCTGAGAAACAGAAGACCATCACATAGACTGTCTTTTGTTTCTGTGTTTTATAAAAGCACCTGGATTTTTGAGAGGCGAGGGGACTCACGGTAATGCAACCTCCTCGTGGTGAACTCTGGAAACTATTATTTGGATAGGCTAACCGCAGATGTTTACGAAGGATATATTGCTTATGATATATTTAATTACATCAGTTACGCCAATTACAATGCTCTCTTCATTTTCAACAACGTTCCTAACCAGGAAAAAATGAAATAGAGTTGCGTTCCAAAGTATGCCATCGGGAGCAGTTCACCATAACGGCGCGATTTTTATTTTTTTTTCACATAGCTCCCCCCCTCCAAAAAAATTCAACAAAAATATATGTTGTGGAGGATATTCTAAGGCATGTTTAAGTAAAATATGGATGTGACCACTCTAGAACATAACCACAAAAAAAAAGTTTTGAAACAATTCAAAAATTTTGTTTTCCTACAATTTTTTTCAAATTTTTTTACATTCTCATCTAGAGAAGGTATTAGATTTGTGTAAAATTTG
>CAKNYM010049320.1:103890-120905 GCA_932195095.1 Andricus curvator
ATATATATATACATATATATATACATACATATATATATTTCGGTTTAGATTCCTTTGGACTAGAACTGAAGGGCCTGTGACAAAGCGACCGAACGTGTCCTCGGGTTGCGGATAGAGGGTCCCTGTACCAAGGGTTTCTGCTGAATATAGTTACAATAATTAATAAGCAGTCGCGGACAATTGTCCAGGGATAAACCCGAAGGAATAACCCCTAAGCGGACGCGTAACGACCGTGCCGAAAGCTGAATGGCACCGGGATGAGGTGTCTTAAACGGTGACTCTGGGATACCGGGCCACCTCTTAGAGTATGAAGCCTTATCCTTGCACGCGGGGCTCTACAAGGGGGGACGAACCCTTTCCCTAGCTGCTTGCGGGAACAACAATGATACCACCAAAACACCAAAAAGTTTTAGATGCGGTTGAAAACGATCGAACGCGCAGAGCACCCGACAATGGGTTGGCAAACAATGCCGATCATCCTAGGGTTCGGGGTGCTAAAGATAATTTAGATGGAACGACGAAGACGAACCGACGAAACGCCCACATTGAGTGGAAGGATCAACTCAAGGATGACTTGCTACACTGCTACGATGCCAGCATTGTCCATGTTCACCGAGGCTTTATGGCGCGTATGCACACTCCGTGGCGCTAGAAACAACCAGAACTTCAGCACGTTTCGACACAATCATTGCGAAATCAACGTGCTGCAGACGAAAATGAGGAAGCGACAATAAGACCAACCGCGGAAAGCAGGCACCTTCTGAGAGATGATCGCGATTTCTGGACAAGGAGGAACACTTAAATGCAAGTTCCTCCTAAGCCCCAAGATCTGGCTGAAATGGATGCCTCCCTTTGTGGAGATATCTCGCAAGAGTCTGACCTCTGGACCATCAATTGCTCAGTTTAGGGTGCTGCGAGAACTTTGGCTGATTCAAATCGAAGGCTAAAACCGACGATGAATCAAAAGACCAAAAGACGCATGCATTAACTGAACGAAAAGATTGGATGGGCAAGACAGAATGTATCCCGTGATCAATGTGTGATTGACTACATAACATCTGGTAGACCGTTCACGGAAAGGGTTCGAAAGTTCGCCCAAGAACTAAGGATCTTGAATCACACACTGAACAAGTCAAAGCTGCTGACAATCAAGCAGCATATTTTTGACAAATTACAGCTGTTATCTGAGGCAAGGAGGAGAATACAGAAAAGGGAGAGGTGGATCAGGGAGAATCAACAGTTTCTCGCTGGCTCGTAGCGACCCTTCAGCGATCTCCCTGTTTCTGAAAAAAAATGCACCCAAGCCCAAGGAGGTAGAGTCTTTTTGGAGAGAGGTATACAGCATCCCGAAAACCTTAAAGTTAAAAGGAGATACTGACAATAAGATCCGCTTCAAGGAGTTTTGCGACAACCTCATAAAATCTGAGGAGGAATCTCCATCAATCACTGCCGAAAAGGTGAAAAAGGGACTGAGAAGTACAAAGAACTTTTTCGCTGCTGGACCAGATTGTATCAAGAACTTCTGGTGGAAGAAGTTTACTTTTACACACCAACATTTTGCCCGCATATTCACCTCATATTTAAATTCGGAGACGCCCATTCCGCAGTGGCTGGTATTGGGACGCACCATACTCTTAACGAAAGAAGGCAACTTGTCCAACCCAGAGCATTACAGGCCAATAACTTGTTTGAACACACTGTATAAGATCTTTACAGCTATCGTAAACAACAGGGTTGTTCGACGAATTGAGCCTGTGTGGCAAGAGATGTACGAAGAACGTGGCTCGAAAAAAGGTATAGTAGGCTGTCGAGAGAACCTGCTAATTGACAGGTGTGTCTGTAAAGAAGCTGCAGCGCATCAGCGCGTCCTGTCAATGGCCTGGATTGACTACCGGAAAGCTTTCGATTTAACCTCTCATAGCCTTATCATATGTCTGTTGGAAAACTTGAAGGTACATCCACACATACTGAGATTTATAGAGAGATTGATGCCTCTTTGGAAAACTAGATCTAGGTCACTCATGTATTTTATATGGATGACCTGAAGATCTATGCCTCTGATAAAACCAAACTTTAAACTGCTATAAATATCGTCCAGAAGTACACAGGAGAGATTTGGATGGACTTTGGTTTGGACAAATGTGCCAAAACTAATCTGAAGAAAGGAAAGATTACTGGCCTTCCCAAGGACCCTGAGCTTGTAGATATAAGTTTCATTAGACATCTTAATACTGGAGAGACCTAAACATACGTGGGCGTGCCTCAAAGCCGCATTCAGGACGTAACATCAGTGAAGGAGTCTCTCCGAAGCAGATACAAGCATCTTCTTCGACAGATTTGTTCTTCCAATCTGTCGGCGTTGAACAAGGTAGCTGCGACTAACTAGCTTGCCGTCCCGGTCCTAATCTACTCGTTTGGGGTGGTTCAATGGACGAAGAACGAGCTTAAGGCCCTTGATGTCACCACACGTAAGATCATGCGTATGCATAAAAGCTTGCATATTAAATCGTCAGTTCCGCGATTATACATTTCACGCCGTCAAGGCAGACGCGGACTTCTGAATCTCCAGCGTCTTCAAACCAAATTGCTCTAAGTACAGCTAACATCGCTGCAAATGGCAGAGATCCTCTCCTAAAGATGGTCAGAAACTACGAGATGATTGGGGAAGGGGCGTTCCTTTACAAAGCCGCGGAACAAGCGGCCGAGACCCTCGGCCCGAATTTTAACATCAGCTTTCCTCAGATAATCAGGGCTTAATTCAGGTACATAGGGTTTTATTTTTGCATGCCAGGATGGTGTTATTCCCACTTGAGCATACCGTGACCGCATTTTATGTCAAGAAGTTCCCAGTGATGGGTGCACAGCGTGTCATGCATACGCTGAGTACCTAGAACACATAATATCGGGGTGGCCGACCCACGCTGAAACGACGTATATCTATAGACATAATGCGGCCCTAAGAGTGCTACATTACCATCTTTGTCGCTCTTACGGTGTTGGTCGCGACCCTGCCCTACCGAACGCTCCAAGGGAGATAGAGTCAATATCCCAAAACGAGAAGTGCCAAATTTTCTGAAACTACGATTTTCGGACAGCAGTCTCCATTGCACACTCGAGGCCTGCCATCGTTCTCCCAGACTTCGAGAAATGAACTATATTCGTGATCGAAAGAGAAAGAAAAGGAGGAGAGGCCTTGAAAGAGATCTTCAACGCCTGTACCCAAAATATTCTGTACAAGTAATTGTCCTTGTGATAAGTGCTCTTGAAGGTGCAAAACTATCACTGGTTCGAAATCTTAAAGCCATACCCGCGTGCCAGAAATATGCCAAGGCACTTGCGAGATGGATGCAGATAGCTGTCATCCTTTGGTCGCTTCGTGTCCTCAAGACACACGAGGGTTTCGCCGGCCTGTCGTTGTAATTTCATCGAAACCTATGACTACCCATATCACGGTTGTGAGACGTATCCATAACTGTGATTTACCGCAGTTCTACTGAGAGACCTGGTGTCATTTTTTAGATGGCAGTTGCTCTTAGTGGAACCCTGCGGTGGTTGTTTAACCCTTTTTTCAAAATTATATATATATATATATATATATATATATATATATATAATAAAAGTTTGTCATAAGGACAACCGTAGGATTTCGCCGGGAGCGGTTGCTAATCTGAGAAATTGCACCCGCTCCCAGCGAACTCACGGTAAAATTTCAGTTGTTACCACATCTCACGACCGTGAGATAGGTGGTTACAGTCTGCGACGAATTCAGTACGACGACCCGGCAAAAGTCTCAAAATTTTGTTGGCGCGCAGGGATGCTTTCCAGGCTATTAAACAGTGAAACCTTGGCAACTCCAAGAACAAGAACAACATGCTTCGTTTCTCGAAGTCAAGGAGAACTATGTCAGGCCTTGAATACGCAACAGAAAAAATTGTCGCGAAGATGAAGTTCCAGTATATCCAGTATATGCGGCACTTCTCATTTTCGACAATTGACTTTATTTCCCTAGGAGCGCTTAGCAGAGCAATATTTGCGCTAATGCCATAAGAGTGTCAGGGATGGTACTAATGGTAAAAAGGTAAAAGGTAAAAAGGGATGGTCACTCTAATTACCGCATTGTGGCTTTGGATTTAGGTCGTTCCCGCATGAGCTGGACAACTAGATAGTATGTGTCCTAGATGCTCGGGGTGTGCATGACACGCTCTGCAGCTATCATGGAGAATGGCGTGGCTCAAAATGTGGCGTCGGTATGCTAGAGTGGAAATGACACCATCTTGACATGCCAAAATCAAACCCTCCGTGCCCGACTTTAAGCCGGGTGATTTAAGGAAAGCAAACGTTAGCTCATACGACATCGACTGATCCCCCACATATCTGTGGAAGATGCCGTGCATCCTCTTGTCGAGGAGCTGTTCGCGGAAGTTTTTCTCCTGTACTTTCTTAATTCGGTCCTTCAGAAGTGAATACTCGAGATGGATCAGATTTGATGCATTTTGCTCACCCCTGATATTGAAGTCAAGGCCGAGTGTTTTAGCAGCCTCCTCCGCTGCTTTGTACAGAATCGCCCCTTTGCCCACTACTTTGTGTTTCCTGACCATTTTAAGAAGAGGGTCTTGGCCATTTGCGACTATATGTGCTGTACCCAGAATAATCCTGTTGTGTAGACATTCAAGATTCAATTTTCCCCGATCACCTTCACGGCGTGAGATTTAAAGTCGCGGAACAGAAGACTTGAGGTGCATGCTTTTTTTCATGTGCATAACCTTTCGGGACCGGATATCAAAGAATCGGAGCTCGTTCTTCATTCATGGAACCACTCCAAATGCATAGAGTACTACAGAGACGGCAAGCATGTTCGTTCCAGATACTTTGTTCCTCGCCGACAGTTCGGATGACCATATCCGTCGTATGAGACGTTTGTATCTGCATCGAAGAGTATCCTTCATAGATGTCATGTCCTGAATGCGGCTCTATGGCACGCCCAGGTCTCTACAGCGTCAAGGTGTCGTATAGCGCTTCTGTCGACGAGCTCAGGGTTTTGCGGGGATGCCAGTAAGTTTTCCTTTCTTCAAATAAACCTTGGCGCATTTCTCTAACACGAAAACCATTCCAATCTCTCGAGTGTACACTTTGACAATGTCAAGATCTAGATGTAGTTTCTCTTGATTTTTAGCAAAGATCTTAAGATCATCCATGTAAAATACATGAGTGGACTTATGCTTTCGATTTACAGGTTTGCCGCAGAGGTACCCTTCGGAATGGCGAACTGCGAGAGATAGTGGCAATAATGTGAGGCGAAAGAGAAGAGGGCTCATGGTGTCGCCCTGAAACATACCTCTCGAAAAGGTGACGCTCTTAGTGATCGCACGATGGTTTCCAGATGAGATAGTAAATCTGGCTTTTCCAAAGCGGCATTAATCTCTCTATGCACCCACCATGTGTTAATGAACCTTCAAGCTTTCCAACAGACAGATGATAAGTCTATGGGAGGTTGAATCGAAAGGTTTCCGGTAATCAGCCGAGGCCATCGAAAGGTAACGCAGATAGGATGCTGCGTCTTTACAGACACATCTATCGACGAGGAGATTCTCCCGGCATCCTGCTACGCCTTTCTTCGATCCGCGTTGATCGTATATCTCTCGCCAAACAGGTCCAATTGTCCGAAGAATCCTATGATTTATGATAGCTGCGAAGATCTTATACAGTGTGTTCAGACAATTTATTGGCCTGTAATTCTGAGGGTCATCCAAGTTGCCCGTCTTCGTCTAGGCTCTTCCGACTTTAGATATATGGTGAACATGCGGGCTGGGTTCAAAAAAACTTCTTTCGCCAGGAGGTCTTGATACTATCTGGTCCCGGAGCGGAATAGTTCTTCATGTCTCTTAATACGTTTTTCACCTCGTCGGTGGTGATAGGTGGGCATTCTTCCTCAGGTGTTATGAGGGCACTGCACAGCTCCTTGAAGCTATTTATATTCTTTGAGTTTTCTTTCAGTGGATGCTGGACTTCGGAGACTTCTCTCAAAAATGCCGCGAGGTACGGGCGGGATGACTACAGTCACTGGAGGGTCTTGGAAGAGCTGAGATGGGTCAGAGAAAAACTATTAATTTTCTCGGACCCACCTCCCTCTCCGCTGTAGAATTCTCCCGGCGTTAGATGGAACTCGTATTCTATCAACAATATGCTGCCTGATGGTCAGTAGCTTTGATTTGTTGAGTGTGTGACGATTGATACGCAGTTAGCGCGCAAACTGTCGAACCTTGGCAGATCTACGGTTGGTTTTATTGCACGGTTTGCATCTGCCAAAACTCTCGCTACATTATACACACTACAATTGATAGTCCAGAGGTCGGGTTCTTCGGAAACATCTCCACGAAGCTCGTCATGCAATTCAGTCAGATCTTTGGGCTTGAGAGAAACCTGAATATTGATGTTTCTCCGGGTCATGAAGCACGGTTTCTCGGTACGGTTTCGCATATGTTTATTCGAAAAATGCGAGAGCTCTGGGTGTTTCTCGCACCACAGAGTATGCAGTTACGCCATGTAACCTTTTCTTTCAGGGGCCATACTGGTATCATAGCACTCCAGCAGGTCTACCCTGAGTCGATCGGTCCACCTAAAAGTAACGAGATTCTGCCGGTCCACTGCACTGAGGATAGGCGGCATTATTGTCCGACTTATTTTCGGGAGCCCTGCGCGTTCGATTGTTTTGAACTGAACTTACTACGACTATGTTCGGTGTTATCATTGCTGTTCACACGAGCACCTAGGGAAAAGGGTTCGTCCATCCTTGTAGATCCCCGTTTGAGATACCTCACCCAGGTGCCATTCAGGTTTTGGCACGGTTGTTACGCCTACACTTAGGCGTTATTCCTTCGGGACCATCCATGGACAATTGTCCGCGACTGCTTTTTAATTATTGTAACCATATTCAGCAGAAACCCTTGGTACAGGAACCCTCTATCCGCAAACCAACGACGAGTTCGGTGGCTTTGTTATAGGCCCTGCGGTTCAATTCCCAAGGAATCAACACCGAAACCGAATATATTGAGAGACGTGGCCATAAGTGTGATTTACCGCAGTTCTACTGGGAACCGGTGTCATTTTTTAGATGGCTGTGGCTCTCAGTGGGACCCTATGGTGGTTGTTGACCCTTTTTTTAAATTATATATATATAATGTTGGTTCCTCAAAAACACGAGATTGAACCAATGCCCCAGGTGTAAAAAACACATCTTGTTCGGTAAAGGCTGGTTTCTACAGTACTTGAGGGTTCCTGAAGTGGGTTCCTCGAGGACACAAGATTGAACCAATGCTCCAGGTGTATAAAACACATCTTCTTCGGGGACGTCTGGTTTTTACAGTACTTTAGGGTTCGTAGAGTGTGTTCCTCGAGAACAGGAGATTGGACCAATGCGCCAGGTGTAAAAAACACATCTTCTTCGGGAAAGGCTGGGTTCTACAGTACTTTAGGGTTCCTGAAGTGGGTTCCTCGAGGACACGAGATTGAACCAATGCCCCAGGTGTAAAAAACACATCTTCTTCGGGAAAGGCTGGGTTCAACAGTACTTTAGGGTTCCTGAAGTGGGTTCCTCGAGGACACGAGATTGAACCAATGCTCCAGGTGTAGAAAACATATCTTCCTCGGGAAGGTCTTGTTTTTACAGTACTTTAGGGTTCCTGGAGTAGCTTCTTCGAGAATACGAGATTGAACCAATGCCCGAGGGGTGAAAAACACATCTTCTTCGGGGAAGTCTGATTTTTACAGTACTTTAGGGTTCGTAGAGTGTGTTCCTCGAGAACAGGAGATTGGACCAATGCGCCAGGCGTAAAAAACACATCTTTTTCGGGGAAGTGTGGTTTTTACAGTAATTTAGGGTTCCTGGAGTGGGTTCCTCCAACACACGAGATTGAACCAATGCCCCAGGTGTAAAAAACACATTTTCTTCGGGGAAGTCTGGTTTTTACAGTATTTTATTTATTCAGGGTTCCTGGAGTGAGTTCCTCGAGGACACGAGATTGAACCAATGCACCAGGTGTTAAATACACATGTTCTTAGGAAAGGTCTGGCTTTTACAGTTCTTTAGGGTTACTGGAGTGGATTCCTCGAGAACACGAGATTGAACCAATGCCCCAGGTGTGAAAAACACACCTTCTTCGGGGAAGTCTGATTTTTGAAGTAATTAAGGGTTCCTGGAGTGGGTTTTACGAGGACAGGAGATTGGACCAATGCCCCAGGAGTATAAAGCACATCTTTTTCAGGGAATTCCGGTTTTTACAGTAATTTAGGGTGCCTGGATTGGGTTCCTCGATGACACGAGATTGAACCAATGCCCCAGGTGTAAAAGACACATCTTCTTTGGGGGGTCTGATTTTTGTATACTTTAGGGTTCCTGGAGTGCGTGAAAGTCCAGTTTTTTTAGTCCTGTAAGGTTCTTGGGGAGGATTCCCCGAGGACACAAGAATCAATTCATACCCTAGGAGTATGAAACATACCTGCTTCCTCGAGTAGGTTCCTTGATTTTATCAGATCACCGTTCAATGTTTTACAAGCATTATAACTGAAAAATCATTTAAATAAGATTCAAATGCATTCATTTAGTGATTGATGACACTTGGTATGCATACCTCAATTTTCGAAATCAACGTTTATATTTTGTTTTTCATTTCTGCGAGCGTTATGCTTGCCTCATTTTGTCCCTGGATTCGCTACCAACTTCAGTTTACAGATTATGACGGAAAAATTGTTGACAATGTCAAAATGTTATATTTAATTAATGCAGAAGATGGTTATTACAATATTATTAGTAAAAAAGCCATTTCGGTGACTGAACTTTCGGAAATTCAAGTTGGAGCACGAATCCAATTCATTTATCCAGAATTAGCAGTAAACTCGAAGGTTAGACAAGGAGAAATAATCATGGAATCTGGTAAATCTCCTTTTTTCCAAATAAATATACTATTAAACTTCCGAGTTTATATTATAATATGATATTATGCGATATTTTATAGACGGAAAGCTTTTTGAAAAAAGCAGTGGGCAGATTATGTTCGAATGAAAAAAATGGGAAATACAAAGACGCATCCGAAGCAAGCAAACAAGTAGAAAATGAAGAGGTAAAATATATAGTGAAGACATTTTAAAGAATTAAACTTATTCGAAGTATTTGGCTTGCCTAGTAAAAAGTTGTTTTATTTTAGAGGAATATAGTCAACTCAAAAAGGCAAGCCAATATTAAGATGTCTGTTGAGTTAAGAGATGACATGAGTGCGAAAAAAATCGTATTGATTGCGAAAAATTAAACTTAAAATTATAAGATAGAGTTAAAGAAGCTTTTAAAGTGGCGGTTGTCTTAATGGAAAAACTTCGGGATCTAAAAGAGGTACCTATAAAAGTCCATATTTTAAAGATACGCCCTTGGGGGAAACAAGTCCGGTAATACCTTGGACCGCTCGGTTATCCGAACTGGTAATCCGAGTGATGCGGCGTAATCTACTTGTAATCCGTTGTAATTCAAGTAATTCGGATTAATCCACTTGTAAGTCGGACTACTCCGAAGGAATCCACTTGACATCCGGCGTAATTCATTTGTAATCCAATGCTAATCTGGAGTAATCCAGCTCTAATCCAGCGTAGTCCAATTGTGATCAAAAGTATTCCTCTTGTAATCCAGATAATTTGGAGTAATTCAGGTTGAAAATTTCTGTATTTCATTCAAAATGCATATTTTATGGTAGAAAATTAATATTCTTCGCTGAAGGTTCATGATCTTGGTTGAAAATTTAACTAATTTTTACAACATGATTCTAGTTTGTAGGAAATTCAACAATTTTGGTAATGTAATTTTTTGGTAGAAAATTTGTTTCTTTGGTTGAAAATTTAACTATACTTTTGAAAATTTATTTCTGTTATATTATTAAATAATTTTTTTAAGTAAAAATGTAACTATTTTATTTTCAGTTAAGAATTTATGTTTTTTAGTAGAAAATGAAATTAATTGTTTGAAAGTGTAATTACTTAGTTCAAAATAGATTTTTTCTGTTAGAAGATTTTTTATTTTAGTTAAAAATGGTTGAGTTTAAAATTAAACTATATTCTTGAAAACTCGTTTTTTCTGCTTAAAAATTAACTTTATAAAATGACTAGTTTACTATTTAAACTATTTTGTTCTAATTTTTTTTCTCTAAAATTAATTAATTCAACTAAAAATTCAACTATTCTATTTTTGATTATAAGTTTCTCTTTTATAGTTGAAATTTCTACTATTTCATGGAAAATTCATGTATTTTGTTGAAAAACATTTTTAATCTTTTTTGTTGGAAAATTAAACTATTTAGTTAAAAATTCACGTATTTTGTTGAAAATCGATCTTTTTCGGTAGAAAATTAATTTTCTTTGTTAATAATTATTTTTGTTTTAAATAAGCTGTTTTGTTGAAAATTCGTCGTTTTGGCTTAAAACTTAAATTACTTGGATAGCAAATTCAACTATTTGGTGGTAAAACGAAGATTCTCCCTTCTCCGTTTCAGTAAAAATATAAAATAAAACCAGGGACTGGGAGCGAAATGCTGAGTGAACGCTCCATGCGTTCGTGACGCACTCCTCCCCTGTTCATATTTGCCCAGTGTTAGGAACTAAAAGGTCCGTTCGCGCTACCCGAGGTAGGAAGAGTCGTGTGGGGAGCAGAGAGTGAATGGTCGTGGCTACTCGAAATAATAAGAACAATTTTCTGACAAAAATACGAAATTTTTCTATCAAACATGGAATATTTCAATGATCAGTATAATAAATAATATAAAATAAAGGATTTTCTATAAAACAGTCGCATTGTCAACCCGAAAATGTGAATTTTCGACAAAAATATAAATTACAAAGAAATAGTTCTATTTGCACCAACATGATAAATGTTGTAACAGAAAGCATTGATTTTCAACAAACAACAATCATTATCTAACAAATAGTTCAATTTTCCAGTACTAGAATTTGCGACGGAAAATATTAATTATCAAAAAAGAAATTCCTCTTCATGCTAATAGTTGAATTTAAAACTAAAACAATCGCTTTTCAACCAACAATACAATAGGCACACTTGCAATTCAAGACTTGATCTACACCAGAAAAAAATTATTTTCAAACAATAGTTAAACTTTTTGGCCAAAGAGAGGGATCTTCAACTATTAACATTAATTTTTACTTCTGAATTTGTAACTTTCAACGATGTAGTTGTATCTTCAGTCAAGACGATTTATTTGCCAGAAAAGAAAGTTTTCGTAAGTTTTGAAGATAAATTAGTTGAATTTTCAAAAAACACGATAAATTATTACCTGAAAATGGAAAACCTTACTTGTCAAAAAACAAATTAATGTCAAAAAAAAACTAAAGATTTTGGAACTAAATAGTTCCATCATTAATTATTCAAATGAATTTTGAACCAAATAATTCGAGTTTTGGCTTGAACATTCGACTATTTGGTTTTTGGTTGAACTTCATATGTTTTCGTGGCAAGTTTTACTATTTCTTTGAACATTCATCTTTGTAGGTTGAAAACTGAACTGTTTAACATAAACATTTCACTATTTTCTTTCAAGTCCAATGACCTAGCTGAAAATGGAACTATTTTCTTATTGTTGAAAATTGTTTTTCTTTCAAAATGTTTCAAGTAATGATATTGCACTCGTGGTCTTCTTATTTGGTTGAGAAGTCTATTAATATATTTATGGTGAAAAATTAATCTATTTTGGTGCAAAATTCTACTATTTGGTTGAAAATTGAACCATTTTTTCGGAGATGTCTCCTTTTTGGTTGAATTTGATTATTTCTCGTTCAAGATCAAAATATTGTTTGTCTGACATGGCACCTATACTATATTTTTCGCTGACAATTCATCTTTTAGATTAAAAATACATACATCATTTTTGAAAGTTTTCAGTACTTGCTTAAAAATTAATTCCACCTGTTCAAGATTCATATCCTTAGTTAAGGAATATAAATGGCTGAAAATGTGTTTTTGTTGTCGTTAACAGTTAATTTTTTACATGAAAATTCAACTGTTTCAATTTTTGAAAATTACTCTTTTTTTTGGAACGCAACTTTTTTTTATTTGAAATAAAAAATTTGTTGTCTTTGTGTGTTGGAATAACAACTATACTATTTTTTATTGAAAATACGTTTTTTTTTGCTTACAAATTGAACAACTTGGTTACATTTGTTTTCTTACATTACTGAGAAATCTTTCTTGGTTGGAAATTTAAATTCGGTTAAGAAATCGTCTTTTTTGTTGTCAAATTCACATATTTTTGTGAAAATTCCATATTTTTTGTTACAAATGAAACTGTTTCCTTGAAAATCAATCTGTTTTGTTTAAGAATTCACCTTGTGTTTTTGCAACTACATCTTTTTTGGTAAAAAATTAATCTTCTTATAGTATTACTATTAGTAATCTATTCCTTTAAAAATTCTAATACTTTGGTGCATATTCTTAGTTTTTGGTGAAGTTTACTGTTCTTGATTTACAATTGCAATTTTTTTTTAATATTGCCAGTATTAGAGTTCTCGTTCAGAATTCATTTTTTTGGTTGAACCTCTACTGCCCAAAGTGACATATATGTAACGTTCGGCAGCATTGACGTTTTCAAAGTATAACTTTGAGACGAATGGCATTTTTTTATCGCACCTATCTACACGTTAGTCAGGAGGGTTGCCGGCATAATCTTGTATGGACACAGATGTGATTCCCCTGATTCACGACGATTCAAGTGTCCGTCAGGCGCAGTGTTTTTTGGAGGAAGCAAGATGGCTCATCGTGTCAGGTAAGTTATTGTTATACCTACGATATGTGTGACGTAACGTGACGTCTAACAGGTGTTTTCTTGTCCTAAGGAATCCTAAAGTATGTTAAAAAAAATAGCTGCGCTATTCTTTGTCTATGTGTGCGTTTCCGTTGACGAATCCTTTGTGTTACATATATGGTGCACTGGGCAGTTCGGTAGTAAAATCAATTACATATAGAAGTGAATTATTCTTGTTCAAAATTCCGTTGTTTTCACTTAAAAGACATGAATTTTGGGTTTTTAGATTGTGTTCTGATAACTTTGTATTTTGACGACCTTTCATAAAAGCGTTGAAATATATATTGCTGTGGAGTTCAGAACTAGAAAACACCTATTTGTTTCTCGAGTACCAATTTTTTAAAGTGTTTTATAACAAATATTAATATTATGTAAAAATTAATATTAATAATTAGATATAAAATATTGAATATCTTTTCTCGCAGTAACTGACACTTCACGATGCTCTCGAACTCTTCGAAGGTGAAGATATCAATGAAATATATATGGTTCCTCCCAATGCCAACGTGGGTTCTGATGAAGATTCCGGCAATGAGGATGCTGGAGGGACAGTTGACAATCTTTCGGGCCGGCAACTTTTGACTGAAGCGGAAGTAGTTTTCCGAAATTTAGAAAGTTGCAGCAAGAGCTGTTGTCAGCCTGCATCAAAAAAACTGAAATCGGGTAAAACATCACAGAAGCCTGGGCCTACAAGAGGAGAAAAACGCAAAAGTGTGGCATCCTGTAAACCTGCCTCCAAAAAACTTAACACAGGTAAAAAACTACAGACACATGGGCCTGTAAGAGGAGGAAAAAGCAAGAGGGTGGCGCCCGTTGCAGATGAAGATAGCAGCACAAGCGATGGAGAGGATTCGCTATCTAGCTCCGGCAAAGCATGTATCCCACCTAAAACCGCTGCGAAGAAAAAACGGGCACGAGGTCAAAAACTGTTGCTCCTGGTGACACCTGGCAAAAAAAAAGATATATTGAATTGCGATCCGGTCTTTCCTGACTTATATGTAACCCATCTGGTAGGGAAGACATACGTGGAAAATCTTGAGCTTATTTTCGATGATGAGTTTTATACACTTTTGACAAATGAATCAAACCAATACGCCATGTTTAAAAACTGTCCGAACCCTGGAATATCTAAGGATGAGATGCGTATATTTATCGCTATCCTCCTGATGTCAGGGTACAGTAGAGTTCCGGAAAAACGCGCATATTGGGAGGATTGTGAAGATGTCCATAATCCTATGGTTTCACGTGCTATGCGCAGAAATAGGTTCT
Source organism: Andricus curvator (assembly GCA_932195095.1). Taxonomy (NCBI): domain Eukaryota; kingdom Metazoa; phylum Arthropoda; class Insecta; order Hymenoptera; family Cynipidae; genus Andricus; species Andricus curvator. The sequence goes on from CAKNYM010049320.1 coordinate 118,008, forward strand.
TAGAAATTTCTAAACTCCTTCACTGTGCTTCTAATAACGCTATAAATGTGAATGATAATATGTATAAACTGAGGCCTCTGATCTCGTTCCTACAGAGAAAGTTTCGCGATTTGATGATTTTCAAAAGAGATTACGATTATGACGAGAGTATGATACCCTATTACGGGCCTCATAGCTGTAAGCAATTTGTCCGGGGTAAGCCCATCAGGTTAGTTTATAAGGCGTGGTGTCTAAACACAAGCCAAGGGTATCTAGTCGACTTTGACATTTACCAAGGAAAAAGTCCTGAAGAAAAAGAAGATTACGATCAGAGATTTGGAAAGTGTGCGGCTCGACTCGTTCACATGCTGGACTGTTTGCCCCAAGATATCAAGCCACTTCCTTTGAGGTTTTATTTTGATAATCTCTTTACTGGCATCAACCTTTTAAAATAATTGAAATCTCGTGGGTACGGAGGTACAGGGACCATGAGAGAAAATCGTGTACCTAAGGATTGCTGTATTAAACCTGTGGTCAGTATGAAAAAAGAAGCAAGAGGATCTTTTGAGTACAGAACGTCAAATGATGGTGTTATAATTGCCCGTTGGGTTGACAATTCTGTTGTAACAGTAGGTTCCACTGTGCACGGTATAGAACCTGTTGCAAATGCAACACGTTACTCACAGCAACATAAAAAAAGAATTCAAGTTCCACGGCCTAATCTCTTCACTCAGTACAATAAGAATATGGGAGGTACGGATAGGATGGATCAAGATGTGTCCCTTTACCGAATTTCATTCTGTAATAAGAAGTGGTGGTGGCCAATTTTTATTTGGTTGCTAGATGTTAGTGTCTATAATGCTTGGATGTTAGCAAGGAGCACTGGTGACAATGTCAGCCAACTCACCTTCAGGAGAACCATTGTGCAAACTTATCTGAAGCGCTATGGAGTCGCTCCAAAGACAACACTGGTGAGACCAATAAACGTCTTGAGTAGAGTGGCTATGAACATAAGGTATGACAATACGGGTCACTATGTAGCATGGATTCCGAACCAGAAGCGTCGACGATGTGCTTACGAATACTGTACATCCAGTACCCGCACGGAATGTGTAAAATGCGATGTTGGATTGTGCGTTGGTTCTTTTCTTGATTTCAACGTTCACCGTCAACAGTGAGATGTAATTTGTAGGCTCTTTAGGGCTGTAATAGCCATTTTCTGTGATTTCATTTTTAGTTAATTTGACATTGCATTATACTTATACTTTGATCATCGATGATTGCAAATAAGAATAATTGACAAAAAGTCACGTTATACATGTAACATTAAGTACAAATGTATCATATGGCTAACCAAAGTGTTCAAGCGTTATTCTAATAAGTGTTCAAGCGTTATTCTAATAAGTGTTCTCTAATAAAAATCAAACAATTTTAAGCAGATATTCGTAGATCGTTTTCACTCCTTACCAAAGCGTGAAACAGTATCTTATTGCATAAAAAATGCTTCAGCGCATTAAAAATACATCTGGGTAACAAATAATAGGTGTAGTACACAGTAATTATCATTAAAAACCGACATTGGCAAAAGTTACTCATTTGACTACTGAACCGCCCAGAGTTACATGTATGTCACGGCCTATTACTCAGAAATGGTGACAGGTAATGAGCTGGAATTTTAATTTTGGTATACACTGCACCTTAGGAATAACATGCTTCAAAAGTTCAAAAATCAGAGAAAACAAATTTGAAGGGCGGTAGAGGGTTAACTACGTGGTTGAAAGTTGAACTACGTTCTTAAAAATTAATTGTTTAATGAAATATTAGCTTCTATGGTTGAAAATTAAATTTTTTATTTACATTTACTTTCATTTAAATTTCATTTTTTCAACTGACAATACAACTATTTCGTTGAAATTTTATGTATAAAACTTGACTTTCTTGGTTGAATTTAATTGGGTTTAATGTAATATTAATTCTTTTTCGGTTTCACTATCAAGTATGATAATTTTTGATGAAAATTTATCTTTTAAGGCCATGTGACGAGTGGGTCACGTGACTGGATTCCTACCTTACCGACACTTTTTTTATTTGTCAACTTATTTTCACACGAATAGCCACATCGAGTTGAAAATTTGAGATAATAAATAAGAATCACTAAGAAAGGCGGCTCTGCTCCTAAATTTTTATAATTATGAAAAAAGTTTTTTTTGTAAATAATTTTTTTTTGCTTTTTTCATGATTATTAAAATTTAGGACCAGAGCCGCCTTTCTTAGTGCTTCTTATTTATTATCCTAAATTTTCAACTCGGATGTGGCTATTCGTGTGAAAATAAGTTGACAAATAAAAAAAGTGTCGGTAAGGTAGGAATCCGGTCACGTGACCCACTCGTAACATGGCCTTAAGGTTGAAAATTCAACCACTTGTTTAAAATGTACAGTGCTTCCTTAAAAATGCATCTCTATGGTTGAAAAGTCATTGATTTGTGTGAAAAGCCGTTTTTTGGGTTACAATTTACCTTCGTTGGTGAAAAAATTGCATCTTTTTGATTAAAAGTGGAACTGTTTGACTAGAAATTAATCTGTTTTTGGTGAAGATTCAACTACTTCGTTAACAATTGATCGTTGTTGGATGAATTATGCTGCTGTTGATTTTAAATTAAAACATTTTCCATTCAAACGTTTAAACTATTATATTTATTCAAAAGAATTTACATTTTTTTCTGAAAATTGTACTATGCTGGTAAAAATTCATTTTTTTGGTTGCAGATTCATTTCTTTGGTTCAAAGTTGAACTACTTATGATTTTCCTACAAATAATTTCCTACAATTTTTTCGTCATTACAGGAATTATTAGAACAAAACAATCGCGAAGAAACTATGAGAAATTCATTATCTGAACATCATTATATCATAGTAATA